>OY804608.1:34900359-35098075 GCA_963680895.1 Fragum sueziense | reverse complement strand
GCCGAAAATTGAATTTTGACTATATAAATTTAGTGTAATGTTACATATTTGTTATATTTTAAGCCATAATTTGAGCTTGGACCCCCCCCCCCCCCCCCCCCCCCCCCCCCCCCCCCCCCCCCTGGAAAAAATCTTGGGCTTGGACCCCCCTGGAAAAAAATTCTGGATCCGCCCTTGAATATATACAATGAATGTTTAATGTTATTGTCTACATGCTAGCATTCAAGATGATAATTTTTGAAAAGCATAGTTTATCTGTCATGAGAAGTACCATATTAAGACATCATTTCAAGGATTTTTATGAAATCTTTCAATAACAACAAATGGTTTTAATGTCCCTGGCTAGAGAAGCTATGTAAAACATTAAGGAAAAGGAACAAAATGATGATAACCAGTATTTTCCCCTTTTGATTCTATATTTATTTTCTTATGCTATTTTTAACAAAAAATCCAATCATCTTCAACATCCAATTTGCCATCTACAACAGCTTTTATTTCTACAATCATTTTCCGTTTAGATAGAGGGAAAAGGTTCATGTCTTTGATTTCATGCCAGCATTCATAAAGATGGAAATCTCTGAATATTCTAATTTTTCTGCGGAGAGAAGCTAGATTATGTAACAGCATTTCATGGATTTCTCTTCATATTATAGTCTACATGCCAAGAAGATAGAAATTGCTGAAAGGCATAATTTTTCTGTTGAAAGAAGCAAGATATGATGAAGGCATTCAAAATGTAAAACGGTTGATTAGTTGAATTTTTCCTGTCGATACAGCGATACATTATGAAGGGCATGATGTAAAAATAATGGCTTACGGACAAAACTTGAAACACTGGACACACTAGAGGCAGTGGACTGGCCTGTTACATAAATAATAGTCATTCATTCAAATAAACATAACTAAAAAAAAATTCTAGAAATTTCAAGTGGGAAAAAAAAGAAATTATCATTACATGTAAGACTATTTATGTTGAAAGTAAAAATACAAACACCATCATTACTCTTAATTAAAACTGCTGTATTGAATGTAATAATGAAATTCAAAAGGCAGAAAATGTGTAATATGTTTTTTTTTTGTTAATTTACAAACTTATTTTAATGTCTGACAAATGAAAACTCAACTTTAATTACTCCATGAACAAACCGAACTAATTTCCCCACAATTCCTAACAAGTCCTGGGGCTGTATAATCTCCAACATTTCTAAATCGATTGTCTCAAGCATGTGTACTTTCCATGCGGTCTTTGTTTACCCTTTAATCACGGTGGATAATCACATGATACAATATTTTCAGAAAATTATCAATAATTTTGTAATTACTGGACCAATTTGAATTTGGTTTGAAGCAGAGAATGTGGACAGACGTCACGCATTAGATGGACGTGGTTGATTTTTAAAAATCAACTGATAAAAAAGTTATTGAAGATATGAACAGTACTTGAGTCAGACTTACGTTTCATCGTGCCATCGTCTTCCTCCTCCGAATCGTTAATAACCATCGTACCGAGATCCGACTCTACCATCGTAGATGCTTCACTGTTTACAACAACTGTCCCACTCTCCGATTGTAGTGTACCTACAAATAGCAGTCATAATTATTTTAGAACAATATATTGGGGGTTGGCTATGAAATGGAATTATAGTAGGTATATTATGATAGCATTGGTTTTATTTTCACGGTTGGGATTGTGCATCCTGGGTTGGATAACAACTACGGCAAAACTAGCCCCGCTTCAGGTAAATTTGGTTTATTTGAGTTTTATGCTGTTTTCAACTGTTATGGTCATATAGCAGGGACAGGAGCACCTAACCATGGATTCCTTTTGTTTCTCATACCACAACACCCTAACCAAGCCTCTTGCTGCTTGCTCTCATAGGTTAACTATATCAAAACATTGGTGGGCGACATTTTGTCAGAAAGGATATTTGCCGCTGCCAGGGATTAAATCCAAGACCTCACAGGTGAGAGTCTGACATGTTATCAACTGCACTATGGCTGCAGCTTAATAAAACTTTAACGATAAAAACAACAAGGGGAGGGAGCTAGGAAATGTGATTATAGTATGTATGTTATGAAAGCATTGGTTTTATTTTCACTGTGGGAATTGTGCATTGTGGCATGGATAACAACTACGACAAAATTAGCCATGCTTAAGGTAAGAAATTGTGTAACAACTTTCTTATTTCTGCATCAATTTTCAAGCTGTTTGTTGCATGTACCCCGCCTAAATGAACTCTTTTCTCAGATGTCTGACTTATTTGTAGAACCCTTTTACTTTTTCCAAAAATTTACATAACAAGAGTTGTCCGCGGACAACATAGCTCGCCTATACGAGAGCTTGTCACAAAACAGCATTTTTTTTTAAAGTAGGTCAAACTCCAAGGTCAAGGTCACAAGGTCAAAGGTCATGGTCCCAAATGAAAGGTCTTGTTGAGATGTATCTATGTATGAAATATCAAGGCTGTATCTCTAATAGTGCCTGAGATAAAGGCCAGGTTAAAGTTTTTCAAAAGTAGGTCAAACTCCAAGGTCAAGGTCACAAGGTCAAAGGTCATGGTCCCAAATGAAAAGTCTTGTCGAGATGTATCTATGTATGAAATATCAAGGCTGTATCTCTAATAGTGCCTGAGATATAGGCCAGGTTAAAGTTTTTCAAAAGTAGGTCAAACTCCAAGGTCAAGGTCACAAGGTCAAAGGTCATGGTCCCAAATGAAAGGTCTTGTCGAGATGTATCTATGTATGAAATATCAAGGCTGTATCTCTAACAGTGCCTGAGATATAGACCAGGTTAAAGTTTTTCAAGTGAAGACGGGACGGGACGCCGACACTAGGGCTGTGACATTAGCTCCCCGGACATAAAGTCCCGGCTCGCTAAAAAATAGCCCTTTAGATAGAAACAAAGGGCAATTACTCCAAAAATATGACAGACAGAGTAACGGTTCTTGTGCAATGCACCTCTCTGTAATGAGATCTATCTACCTATGCAGTTTCATGATTCTACCTTTAGTACTTTTCGAGTTATGCTCTAGAAAAGGTTTAGTCTACGGACCGACCGACTGACGCTTGCAAAACAATACACCCCATTTTCTTCGAAAGGGGGCATAACAATGTCCATTTGTCGTCTGCAGCAGCTTTTAAAATGGAAATTTTGAAAATTAGCCGTTTGTGAAAGGGTTAATATGAGTACCTGCTTGTGACCCCTTCATTGTTCCCTCGTCGTTTCTGATCATAGTCCCTCCTTCAACCTCATCCTCACCCTTAAATATAATCAACATAGTTTTGTCATTTAGAAATGCAATATCTAATTTATTGTCCATCATATCCTATTTTGTGGGTAATCATTGGATTTATCTCATTGAGACGATTCCTATGAGTACCCACAACATAGGGTTTGGATTCAGAATAACAATTTTAGAATGACCTTACATCCTGTTATTTGTTGCTCTGAAAAGTAAAAGATTCCTCAGAACTTTATATTTGTTAGCAGTTGCCAAACAAAAGTACAGACAATAGATTAAACTAGAACTGTCGCAAAGCGGACGAATACCCCCCACTAGGGCCTTGTCACTGAAAAAGTGCTATCGGTCAAAAGGTTCTTGACTTAGAGCATGGAAACTGATTTTAAACAAAGTCCAACTGTGACCTTGACATTTGACCTTGGTGACCCCAAAACGATAGGGCACCTCCTTGGGTCATGTGCAACAACTGTGTAAAGTTTCTTGATCCTAGGTCAAAAGGTTCTCGAGTTAGAACACAGAAACCAAATTGTAAATTTTGACTATCCCCCCTCCCATTAAAAAGTTCAAAGTGGCATAACTCTGAAACTAATGACTGGATCAAAATCAAAATTGCAGGTGCACAACTTCATATGATAGGAAACATCCTGATAAAATTTCAGAAAAATTGGTCAAAAACTATGGGAGGAGAAGAGGACACAAGATTATGTCCACGGACGGACGGACGGACAACCTGATTCCAGTATACCCTCCCATAACTTCGTTGTGGGGGGTATAATGATTTTAGCACCTAACCATGGATTCCTGTTGTTTCTCATACCAGTACTACCACAACATACTAACCAAGCCTCTAGCTGCTCGCCCACATACTGTAGTAGTTAACAATTATTATTGCCTAAAATGTGTGTTTTCAGTCTGTTATTGGCATTGTATAACGGACAGAAAACGGGCGGATATCCAGAGAAATCGTGCATTAATCGACAGATTCACATGCGATATCGGACCGGTTTTGCACTCAAATATCCTCGATCGGGGATTTGTTGTGAGTGCTTCAGAAAATTGAAAATAAAGCCGAACTTTTGTCATTTTCCATTTCCACGATGTAAATTCTTGTAAGACCCCACTTCCAGTTTACATCCAAATGAACTAGGTCTCCCAGTGTAACCATATCTGATGACGTAATATAGGCTAGTGACGTAGGTTTAATTCTTGGAATCAAAAAGTAAACAAACGGGCAGCTGACAGATTTTAAACTAAAAGTGGATTTCGTGGACATGGAAGGATAGAAATTAGAATTGAGTGGTTGTGGTCTAGGTCAAATGTGGTGGTAAGCCTATGTGTTTCTTGTTCTTTCTTTTAGTTACTGCAATTTTTCCTTTACAACTTTGTTTTTATTGAAATGAACGAATGTCTGAAACGAACCAGACGGTCCAGAGATCTACCTCGGAAATTCCGACCTTTTAATTTATTACTCGCACTGAAATGAACGTTAGAATATCTAGAGTATGTTTCCAAAAGAAAACTAAGTCGAATATTGTTAAGATTTCGCCTACCCAAATGAAGATTATGTCAGTAAAAATGCGATGAAACTTGACTACATAGCTACACGATGAAAGTCTAACGGCCCGTCTAGTGGATATCGTGCTTACTCGATATATGTCGAGTCGAATGCCGGAAAACTCTGGTATCTGTCGGTGTAAATGTGGCTAAATTTTCACAAAGTTTTTTAGTTATTCGTCTTATTTTTTATATTTCTTTGCAAATTATTCATATTTTATGCAATAATAGCGTCAATTCACGTTTTTTCGGTCGTTAACATTCTCAGAGGCCCACAAAATGGGTTATCCGGTCTCAGGCGATAACGCATTTTTTGGGCCTCTGAGAATGTTAACGACCTCAAAAACGTGAATTAACCCTATATCAAATCTCTGGAGATAATTCTGTATGAAAGGATATTTGCTGCTACCGAGAATCAAACCTGGGACCTCACGAGTCAAAGTCTGATGCACTACCAACTGCAGGCATTAAGTAACATGGTCCAAGATCAGGCGATACTTGAGTAAAAACAAGGAAACAAGTAAGTCTATTATAGGTAGACAATGGGAGGGACTGAAAGACAGGCATGGTGAAACAAACTAGAACTGTCGCAAAGCGGACAAATACCCCCCACTAGCGCGTTGAAAATTGCAGGTGCACAACTTCATATGATAGGAAACAACCTGGTAAAATTTCAGCAAAATCAGTCAAAAACTGTGGGAGGAGAAGAGGACACAAAATTGTGTCTACGGACGGACAGACGGATGGACGGACAACCTGATTCCAGTATACCCCCCCCTAACTTTGTTGTGGGGGGTATAATAATCCCTACTTTGTTAATAAGGGTATGCCTTTACTTACATAGTCATCACCATTCATGGCATTAACCGTCTGTTCCTCCTGAATCTCCTTTGCCTCCAAAATCATCCTCTGTAGAATGGACACCGGCTTTGCATCCTTGATAAAGTCATGCTGAAAGTATTTATAAAAAGAATGCAAAACAAATAGTCATTGAAATCGCAATGTTCCTTAACCATAACAAGGGCCGTCAGAGACGGACAATGCTCCCCGAATAAGGCATTGTCACAATACATGTATGCCATGGAGAGCACTTTATTGTCAAGGGCATCTGATTTGCTACTCAAATATGAAATTTTATCAAATTCTGACCATTAGACAAGGAGTAATTAGAGAAAAACTTTATTTAACCTTAAGTCTCCTTTTCCAATGACAAGGCCTCAAATCCAAAAACAGGGAAAAGTACATCGGCATTATGTCATAGGGAGTTCACATGGTAAGTTTCATTTGATTTGGCCCAAGGGTTATGGAGATATTGCTTCGGATGGACGGAATGACGGACGGATAGGACGGACGGACAGACAAAGCGGCGACTATATGCTCTCCCTTCGGGAGCATAAAAATTCTGGAAACCTTCAGTTTAAAGTAGTCCATCCCTAATGAGAATCATGTGACATCGGAATGTTTCATGCAATATCGTTAACATTTGTTACCTATCAGAAACCTATTCAGCGACATAATGTAAACATTCAGTGGTGGAACGTTCCTCCGCTGAATGTTTACTACATTGCCCAAATAATTCAACGAATCTCTTTAGGGGTGGACTACCTTAATATCTCAATAACAGTTTAGTTCATATTTCACATCTTTTATAACTACCTTAAGGCATAAAATCTTTAATGCTAATTAAAGGTTTAACTGTAGACCACTATTAAGCAATTACATTTTCAAGACAACTCTTCCAAAGTATTCATGACCATTTTATTTTGTTTTCAACAATAATAAAAACATATCCTACCTCTAACAATTCTGCAGCTACCCTCTCTTTTCTGGGTTCTTGACTAAGCATTTTGAGACAAAATCTATAAATTCTTGAGACCATTTATCTAGATTTCACCAATATTTGGTTGTCAATGGCATAATGTTGGTTAAAAGTTCATGGCATAACCAAAATTCATCTTAAAACTATTCTTGTCTCAATCATTTCTTGATATAGCAAGGGAAGAATAACAATCCTACCTCTAACAACTCTGCAGCTAGCGCTCTCTGTTCCGGATTTTTGACTAAACATTTTGAGACAAAATCTATAAACTCTTGAGACCATTTATCTGGGTTACGGAAGGAAGGTGGAGGTTTCGTGGGTATCATAAATATAGCCTGAAAAAAAAACAACAACAACAAAAAACCCCATAAGTATTCTAGCAACAAAAGTTTAAAAGTGTGGTGTCAATACGCCCGAGAGGGGCCTTGTGAGTGAAATATCTGATATTGTTATTTCAGGGCATATAACTAAAGAATCCCCCAATCATCTGAATTTTTAACCCTTTCCCAAACAACAGATTTTTAGTCTTTTCTTATTCGTAAGCTGCTGAAGACAACAAAACAAATGTTGACAAAGACAGAATTTATGTAGAATACAGCACAGAAAATATTGAGGCAAAAGGAGAAAATGCTAATCATCAGCATTTTCTTCTTTTGCCTAAATATTTCCCCATGCCATTTCTATTAGGGACGTCAAAACAAGGTCTTGTTTGGGAAAGGGATAAAGTCAAAAGTACAACCAGATTTCATGGGACTCTTTGTGCCAATTTTTAACTTGCTCACACAAAATATTGGACCACTGTTTAATTCAAGTGCAGATAATTAATGAACGAAAACTTATCTTATTTTTGAAGGTGGCTTGCACAACTAGACAAGATTGGGATTCAATGTGCTGGCTAGTTTGTACATCTACCGATTGAAACTAAAGGAGTTGCACACACAAGAAATTGGAAGAATAAACAGACAAACATAGAATGGACATCCAGGGTCATAACACAATATGACAGTTCAGGCATAAAATACAAAATTAATATTGTACAATGACATACATAGTCAGTAAATGGTCTAAAGACAAAGATGATTTCTTCGAATTGTTTTAGTTCATATCAGAAAGTTGCAAGCATAAAAATAATATCTATTCTTAGGGCTGATTAATGGATTAATTATGTTATTAAAGCCTGTTTAAATATTCGTACATGGTTAAGCATCCCAATACCCTTTAACTACAAAATAGGACTTTTTCATTTTAAAGTAAATGACTTTAAATCTATTATGGGACTTGTTCCAAAACCATAGTTTTTACATGTATTCGCTAGATTTAAGCAATAATATAAGTGAGTGCAGAAATAAAACAGCTTGTATTTTTTTCAATTTCCTAATGAAAAACTGTAAGACTTGTCCAAATTGAAAATTGAAGAAGTTACAGACAATATTTTCAAGTTAAAATTTTATGTCCTCTGGATAGAAAACATTGTGCAAAATTAAAGAAATGGCTTGCAACCAGTAATTTCTTCAATTTTCACTTTGTATTTTTCTTTTTCTTGAAAGATGCGAGTCTAAATGTGTCAATGTAAAGGAAGGTATTAATGTTAACCAGTAGCAGTAGTATCTTACATTAATAAGATGCTTTCCATGTCCCACATTTTCATTATATGGCTGAAAGTATATTATGATCAGATGCCAAAATAATCCTGCACACAAAGCAACAGATAAGAGGGGGTGAAGACATTTTAAATTTCTTATTTCAAATCCAAACCCTATGCAGTGGGTACTCATTTGAAGACCTAGTTTTTACGTCCATTGCAAATAAAGCTTGATAACCAACATTTTTTCCTTTTGCCTCAATATTTTCTGTGCTATAATGTACACAAATGCTATCTATTTTGATATAAGTTTTGTCACAAGACACTGTAAAATTAAGTGAACATTATAAAATCATTCTGGGTAATTGAATGTGTATGCGCAAAAATACAGTTATCAATAACTAATGACATATAACTGGACTGTTCAAATTTGAAAGATGCGCAGACACAAAAGTTGATAATGACAAAGCTAGAATTTATGTACAAATAGAACAGTCATAATTATCATCTTGCGGCCTCAGCGGAGATTGAATTCACTACACTTTTCCAGTACCACTTGTCTGCCATAGCTACAGGGAGATCTTCCTTAGGGATTGACGTATCCTGCTTTATCCTATCTGGAAATGTTAATTTGCGTGAACGATTGTCTGATGATGGATGTCTCCAGAGTACAAATGATGATATAAGTTCATCCGTGGCACGTGCACAATGTCCAGCAAACTGGACACGTCATTTACAGACTATGTCAGATACTCTGGGTCACCATAGATCATTTCAAGAAAAGGATGGTTCCTCCATGACAGATTTAGGACTCGTCTCAAAATATGTGTATAACACCCATCCAAGCGTCGTTGCTGTTTTGCTGAAAGTGTCTAAGTTTCTGATCCATACAGTAAAACTGGCTCGATAAGTGCTCGGAAGATTTGGATTTTGAATTCACGAGCGAGATTTGATTTCCAGATCTTATCCATTTTGTTATACGCATTCTATGCTAACCCTTTCCTAATGTTGACGTCTTTCTCCGAGTTTCTTATGTGCGATCCTAGATATTTGTAGTCATCGACACATTTCAGGATGTTATTAGAGAGAGTTTTTATCTCGTTGCAATTGTCCATGTTTACTGGCATAAGTTCAGTTTTGGTTTCATTCAAGCGGAGACCTGTACAATTGGCTGCTAATTCAAGGGAGGAAAGCAGAGCTTGGGCACCTATGAGGTAGTCAGACAACAACGCAATGTGATCTGCAAAATCAGCATTGGTGATGTAAAGTGCAGAGTATAGAGAGACAAAAGGAGAAATACCAGTTATAAGTTCTTTCTTTTGCCTCCAAAGCATTTTCTATTAAAGACATCAAAACTGGTCTTGTTTGGGAAATCAGTGTTGTTCTCCCCAGCCCAGTAAGCTGTATCGGCCCCACTACAGCTTCATCTAAATCAGTGTTATGCCCCTACAGCTTCAAAAGCATCCCACAGTTTAATTTGTTCAAAATCGTCCACAAATAGAGGAATTAGAGACATTTCATGTCAAAAACTGATGAATTAAGGTATTTTAAACAATAAATTTGCATAAAACATTATGGGAAAAGAAGAAATTGCTCATAATGAGCAATTTCTTCTTTTCCCATTATGTTTTTATTCACAATTATGCGCATAAATATTATATTGTAAGCTTCAACAATACTGCCACTACAGCTTCAAATTATTCTGGGGAGAACCCTGGAAATGGTTAACAAACTAGAACTGTCGCAAAGCGGACGAATACCCCCCACTAGGGCCTTGTCACTGAAAAAGTGCTATCGGTCAAAAGGTTCTTGACTTAGAGCATAGAAACGGATTTTAAACAAAGTCCAACTGTGACCTTGACCTTTGACCTTGGTGACCCCAAAACAATAGGGCACCTCCTTGGGTCATGGGCAACAACTGTGTTAAGTATCTTGATCCTAGGTCAAACGGTTCTTGAGTTAAAACACAGAAACCAAATTGTAAATTTTGACTATTCCCCCCCCCCCATTAAAAAGTTCAAAGTGGCATAACTCTGAAACTAATGACTGGATCAAGATGAAAATTGCAGGTGCACAACTTCATATGATAGGAAACATCCTGATAAAATTTCAGAAAAATTGGTCAAAAACTGTGGGAGGAGAAGAGGACACAAGATTATGTCCACGGACGGACGGACAGACGGACAGACGGACAACCTGATTCCAGTACACCCCCCCATAACTTTGTTGTGGGGGGTATAATGACTTACTCTCATAGGATGTATATCACCATAGGGTGGTTTTCCCTCCGCCATCTCTAACGCTGTAATACCTGTAATAGAGGCAGTATGTGACCAGTCATGCTAAAAGGGACCTTATAGATAGCAAACAAATCAAATTTCGAGAAACGTACTAGACACAGCATAGGTCAACCTGTTGTTGTATTTGGAAAATGTAAATACAGAGTAAGATAGGGGAAACATTCTACATGTAAGAAATTAAATTAACCCTTTCCCAAACGGCAAGATTATAGTGTTGTCCACTTCAAAAACTGCTACATGTCAAAATGGAAGTTATTAAAGATAGAATTTGTGTAAAATATGGCATGAAAAATATTGAGACAAAAGGAGAAACTGCTGGTTATCAGCAGTTTCTTCTTTTGTTTCAATGTTTTCCCAAGCCTGTTCTATTAGGGACGTCAAAACCAGGTCTGGTTTGGGAAAGGGTTAAGGTGAAAAGTTTCCATCCTAGTCAGGCTGTGCGGACGGCGCAGACTGACTAGGGTCAATACTTTCCACACTTCCCATAAGGTCCCTTTCAGCGTAACGGGTCAAATATAAAACGTTTATACTAAAACATTGGGAAACCATCTTTTGTATTACATCTGTCATTCAAAAAGATTTGGAAAACATGAGTAGAAATGTGACCCGTCATGCTAAAAGGGACCTTATCGGATATGTGAAAAATATCGACCCTAGTCAGTCTGCGCAGTCCGCGCAGCCAGAATAGGGCCGATACTTTTCACTTGTATGTAATTTTCTAAATCTGGAATGTTTTTGCTATCTTACTAAATGTTTATTTTTTGCATACAGTATCTTGTTGACATGTGCTGAGCCTGACAAATTTGTCAAAATTTGGAATTTTGGAGTTTGGATAAGGTCCCTTTTAGCGTGACGGGTCACAAATGAAAATGCAACACAATCATAACCAATCTATTATTTCTCCTCTCTCTAATATGGCATACCTACTTTTTCATAACAATGACAAGTTTTGATAATGAGTAAAGCTTTTAGAAACATTGAGAGTAATGAAGCAAATGCTGAGAATCAGCATTTTATCATTTCCCTCTGTGTTTCATATGCCAATGAATGGCATACACATTTTCTATATTTTGAATTTCATTGGCATTTTATCATTGGCTGTTCTTGTGGCGATTCTTGAATTCAACAAGACTCAGAACATATTTGAAACAGATGAATTATCAATTGCAACTTATCAAACAAAAGATGTTCTCAGGACAGCCAAGCACGACTATCAAGTGCTGAATAGTGAAAAATTCTAAGTCCCAAAAGGGTAAAGAAGGGGTCACAGAAGCATATACAAAGATTGAAAGCAATAGCTGTTACAAAAAAAAAAGTTATCATGCATATCATAATTTATTATGAAAATTGCACATAAAAACTTAAACAGGATTTTTTAAGTCCAGAAAGGTAAAAAATTCATTAAATTAAATGCCAGAGTAACAAATCTTTGCCAAGAGGCTGATATTATGATCAAATGCAAAGTTTGAAAGCAATAGCTGTTACGGAAAAAGAATATCACAGATCTTTGGAAATTGAATGTTAAGACCTAACAAGAATTTCTATGTCAAAAAGGGTAAGAATTCCACCAAATTAAATGGCAGAGTAATGAATCTTTACCTAGAGGCTGATAAAATGGACACAGAGGCATGTACAAAGTTTCAGAGCAATAGCATTAGTAGACACAGAGATTTGACAAACTTGCATGTGAAAACTTAACCAAAGCATTACACTGACGTCGACACCAACTTTCGGGTGATTAGAATAGCCCCCTATTCTACAAATAGTCGCCAAAAAAGTGCTTCTATACATTTCATCCATACCTCATCTTCGCTAGCCAAGGTTGAACCCACCTACGTTTGTATTCACCCTTGGCGGATTTAGTCCGATTTTCTTGAAATCGCGAAGCGCCGCCTAACGGTTGTCCTGCTGGTTGTTGACATTATTTCGTCCAGTATTGATGATGTCATTAACGCATGTTGTCTTTCGCGTCATACATCATGCGGATTAGGTAAAAGTTAGCTGCTTCTTTAGTCGAGTTGTCGAAAGTATAATAATTCGTCAGTTAAAGATAGGGAATTCCTGTCTAATGCAGTGAAATTCTTAGGAAAAATCGCCCATCTTCGCGTTTATGAGTTGCAAATTCATTGCTTTTTCCCACCCATTACTATGAATTGGTTACTCATAACAAATGTATCAGTCGACAATCTGATTGGTTCCAGCGAGACCTTGCTGGAACCAATGAAAACGCTTTCCAGGACACCAAGAAAATCGGACTTAATACGCCAAGGGTGAACACAGAAACGACGTTACGTCGTAGATGTCACCCTTGGCTTGCGAAGATGTCCATACCTAAACTCCAGATATCTGCCACACAATCATATCCTATCTCTTGTATAACTTCTGGGGCCATCCAGTATGGGGTACCTATCACAGTGTTTCTTTTGGCCAATGTGGCCAAGCTATTGGCTAATATTTAAGGAAACACTGATGGAAATGATAAAGTCCTTACCTAAACTCCAGATATCTGCCACACAATCATACCCTATCTCTTGTATAACTTCTGGGGCCATCCAGTATGGGGTACCTATCACAGTGTTTCTTTTGGCCAATGTGGCCAAGCTATTGGCTAATATTTAAGGAAACATTGATGGAAATGATAAAGTTTGCCCATACCTAAGCTCCAGATATCTGCCACACAATCATACCCTATTTCTTGTATAACTTCTGGTGCCATCCAATATGGCGTCCCTATCACAGTGTTTCTTTTGGCCATTGTGGCCAAGCTATTGGCTAATATTTAAGGAAACATTGATGGAAATGATAAAGTCCTTACCTAAACTCCAGATGTCTGCCACACAATCATACCCAATCTCTTGTATCACTTCTGGTGCCATCCAATATGGCGTACCTATCACAGTGTTTCTTTTGGCCATTGTGGCCAAGCTATGGGCTAGTATTTAACCCTTTCCCAAACAAGACCTGGTTTTGACGTCCCTAATAGAATAGGCTTGGGAAAATATTGAGACAAAAGAAGAAACTGCTGATAACCAGCAGTTTCTCCTTTTGTCTCAATATTTTCTATGCCGTATTTTACAAAAATCCTATCTTTAATAACAACATTTTGTCATTTGTGACAGTTTTTGAAGTGGATCATCCTAAAATTTTGTTGTTTGGGAAAGGGTTAAGGAAACATTGATGGAAATGATAAAGTCCTTACCTAAGCTCCAGATGTCTGCCACACAATCATACCCTATCTCTTGTACCACTTCTGGTGCCATCCAATATGGCGTACCTATCACAGTGTTTCTTTTGGCCATTGTGGCCAAGCTATGGGCTAATATTTAAGGAAACATTGATGGAAATGATAAAGTCCTTACCTAAACTCCAGATATCTGCCACACAATCATACCCAATCTCTTGTATCTCTTCTGGAGCCATCCAATATGGCGTACCTATCACAGTGTTTCTTTTGGCCATTGTGGCCAAGCTATGGGCTAATATTTAACCCTTTCCCGAACGACAAAATTTTAGGGTAATCCACTTTAAAAACTGATACAATTGATAAAATGGATGTTACTAAAGATATGATTTGTGTAAAATATGGCCTAGAAAATATTGAGACAAAAGGAGAAACTGCTGGTTATCAGCAGTTTCTTCTTTTGTTCCAATGTTTTCCCAAGCCTATTCTATCAAGGACATCAAAACCAGGTCTTGTTTGGGAAAGGGTTAAAGAGAAACAAAATCAGATGAGTAGAACTCAAGATATATCGAGGTATTTTGATGACCCTCTGACTTAGACACAACGAGAGTTGACTGTATTTCATTATTGAAAATTGTCTACCAAATTGATCCTACCTAAACTCCAGATGTCTGCCACACAATCATACCCTATTTCTTGTATCACTTCTGGTGCCATCCAATATGGCGTCCCTATCACAGTGTTTCTTTTGGCCATTGTGGCCAAGCTATAGGCTAATATCTAAGGAAACATTGATGGAAATGATAAAGTCCTTACTTAAACTCCAGATATCTGCCACACAATCATACCCAATCTCTTGTATCACTTCTGGTGCCATCCAATATGGAGTTCCTATCACAGTGTTTCTTTTGGCCATTGTGGCCAAGCTATTGGCTAATATTTAAGGAAACATTGATGGAAATGATAAAGTCTTTACCTAAGCTCCAGATATCTGCTACACAATCATACCCAATCTCTTGTATCACTTCTGGTGCCATCCAATATGGAGTTCCTATCACAGTGTTTCTTTTGGCCATTGTATCCTGAAAAACATGAATTGTATATGAGCACCAACAACATAGGGTTTAGATTTGACATAACAAATTATGAAAGCATTCATCCAATATGGCGTACCTATCACATAGTTTCTTTTGGCCATTGTATCCTGAAAAACACAAATTAGAAATCTGAATTATTTAATGTTGATGTTGATTTGTTGTAAAATCAAACCATATGTTGTGGGTACTCATTGGAATTGTCTCATCGAGACGATTCAAATGAGTACCACAACATAGGGTTTGGATTTGAGCTAGCAAATTAAGAAAGTCTTTACTTCACTTCTGGGGCCACCCTATCACAGTATTTCTTTGGCTATTGTATCCTAGAAAATACAAATTGCAAATGAGTCCCTACATCATAGGGCTTGGGTCTGCAATGATAAAGTCTTCATCCAATATGACATCCAAATCACAGGTTTTTCTTTTGGCCATTGTATCATGCAAAACACAATTGAGAATTCTGAATTAGTTAGATATTGATTTATTGTAAAATCAAACCCTATGTTGTGGAACTCATTGGTAACATCTCATTGAGACTATTCAGTACCAACAACATAGGGTTTGGATTTAAAATAACAAATTAAGAAATTTTGGGGGAATTAATAATTTTTTGGGGAATATATATGTGACCCTTATGCTAAAAAGAGACCTACGAAAAGTGAAGAGTATCCACACAGACTGACTAGGATCAAAACTTTTCGCTCTTAGGCAATTTTCTTAACTTTCATGGATTTCCATCAGGCCCCTTTTAGCAAGATAGGTCACATATATATACATAAGTAAATTATTTTCAATACTGTACTTGCAGATGTGAGTACACTTTCTTAAGATTGTTTCTAGCAAATAAAACAAAATATAAGCTATCAAGCCTACCTAAGATCTGCAAGTTTTGCAAGTGATGACTTTCTATGTTAACCCTTTCCCAAATGACAAAATGTTAAGGTGATCCACTTCACAAAATGCCACATATGACAAAATGGAAGTTATTTAAGATAGAATTTGTGTAAAATATGGCATAGAAAATATTGAGACAAAAGGAGAAACTGCTGGTTATCAGCAGTTTCTTTTTTTGTATCAATGTTTTCCCAATCCTTTTCTATTAGGGACGTCAAAATCAGGTCTTGTTTGGGAAAGGGTTAAGTAAAACATTTCAAGCTTTAATATCCCTGTGTATTTTACATCAAATTCTGACCAGTCCAAAACTTTAAGTTTGTGAAATAGTTGAAGATACTAAATCTAACTGCAAGTTGTCCTGCCATACCAAAATCTGCAAGTTTTGCATGATCTTCAGTGTTGAATAAAATATTTCCAGCTTTAATATTCCTGTGTACTTAACTTCAAACTGATATTTTGTTGTTTTTTTTATTTGGGGAAGGATTGAAAATTAAATATGACTTACTGTTAGCTGTCCTGCCACACCAAAATCTGCAAGTTTTGCATGACCTTCAGTGTTGAGTAAAATGTTTCCAGCTTTGATATCCCTGTGTATTTTCCGTTTAGAATGGAGGTATTCCAGACCTTTCAATGTGTAATACAATATAGTGGCTATTTCATCCTCATTTAACTGAAATGGATTTTAAAAAGTTTATTTCATTTATCTATACTTAGAGGCAAAAGAAAGTATACACTTTTTATCTTTAAATATCTCTCTTAATTTCCATCATATCGACTAAAAATTAAGTATTTTTTTTATTTCTACCCCAAAACCAATAACACAATTTTGATAAATTTCACCTGAAATTGCTTTGACTACCCATACTCCTGCTACATGCCGATTTAGCAAACTTTGCATGTGCGACTAAGCGGAACATCAAATATTGCCGTTAATCCGTATTTGGTGTCTTTAATCTTTATCACAACAAATCACAACATTAAATTTTCTAACATTCTAACGCAATTCTCGGTGGCTGGTATAAATTGATCAATATGCCACTTTTTTGCTTTAAGACCCATTTTTCTATGACACAGCATAATACTGTAAACCAGGATAAGTTCGCGTCAAGAAATGTTCGCGTTTTCATGCACTCGGGCTTGTTCGCGGCGTTTTAAGTTCGCGGATCAATGCTGTCCGCGAATCGCGCGAAACAAAACACGCTATGGGGGAATTGAAAAATTGATATGTTGAATAATATGGGGAATCGTATAATTACATATTGAATTATGACTGTATTTACGATATTTTAGTCGCCATTGACAGTTTGGTCGAAGTAAGTTTCAATGACCCATTGTTTTATTTCACACTTTATAGTATACTGGATTACAGTTTGCAACACAATGCATAGAATTTGAGCGTTACATTAACTTCACACCTATTTACCTTTAGCGTCGAGAAGCGACCTTGATAGTTCTATTCAATATCATGATTCAAACCTCGTAGCTGTGGCTAATTTCAAACTACAGTTACGAGGTTTTAAACGCCAATTGACGTTTGCTATCATACTTGGCATTCGAATGCCAAACAACCCCTTTTCTCAATTTCAAGCAGGTATATCTTTCAAGCAGGTATTTCAATGTCGTGTTTATCACTATGTCACAATATCTATGTTTTTTTGGATAAAAACGAAAGTAGTCTGAAATGAAGAAAACTTTTCACTTACATCCTGTTATGAAAAAGCTATTTCCCTTGTTTACATAGTAACAAATACGTCTAGTGTAAATAAAACATCTCCCCATAGGTTTTCCCGAAACAAAAACTATCAAAGCGATTAAAGTTCGCGTTTTTATTGAAAGTAGCCTATTCGCGGCGTTTTAAGTTCGCGGATCACACCCACCCGCGAAAGACGCTAACTTAAAAAGCGCGAAATAATTTCCTGGTTTACAGTAATGAAAGAAACATGACTCTATATTCACTTAGTCAGGTGACTAGGAACATTCTATGCAAATCTTATCAAAATCAGTCAATAAATTTAGAAGGAGTTATGTCAGATAACCTGTTTGCAACAAGTCCCATTTTGCCATGACGCACCGTAATATGGAATAGCACTAACAATGTAGGCATAGTCCTAGGTGACTAGACTTTTTCTATGATAATTTTATCAAAATCCGTCCATAAATGTAGGGGATGTGACAACGTATATGCTTGCATTAATTGAGCGATCAAGTCCCCTTTTTCAAAGACGTTGTATGCCATTAAAAACCCGTCCCATCGCACTAAAAGGTAGATGGACGGAAAGGCTGATAGGATTGCATCAATAAACGAATACCTTCGGCGGCGTTTAAAAATCATACACAATCTATTAATCGGTTTCTCCGAAAACGTGAAAGAACTAGGGTGTATACTTAATTTTGCCTCTCAGTATATTTCCAAATACCAAAGGTAGTCTATCCCTAATTGGATTCTTGCAACGTCAGAATTATTCGGGCGACGCCGTAAACATTTGACGGTGGAACGCTCCCCCATCAAATGTTTACGACATCCTCCGACTAGTTTCTGATATGTAACGAAGGTTAACGACGTAGCATGAATCTCATAAGGGTTGGGCTACCTTAAGAGAGAATAAAGACATTTTGAAACCGACATTATCATCTATCATTGAAACATTGGATGCTTACATTTGGGATCTCATTTGACTTGTCAAAATTATTTATGTGACTTGACATACGAAATTGCTTTTCATTTTAAAATAATAGTAATAAGTTTGTTTTTTTTTTTTTAAATATTCAGAGCATTGACTTACAACTTTGTTGCGTAATCTCATAATATCTGCCACAGACCCAGCACCACAATATTCCATAACAATCTGAAAGTATAATCCAATCAATACTTTTGCTTAACCCTTTCCCAAACAAGACCTGGTTTTGACATCCCAAATAGAAATGACTTGGGAAAACATTGAGACAAAAGAAGAAACTGCTGATGATCAACAGTTTCTCCTTTTGTCTCAATATTTTCTCAGCTGTTTTCTACACAAATTCTATCTTTAACAACACCAATAGTGTCATCTGCAGCAGCTTTTGAATAGGACCACCCTAAAATTTTGTCATTTGGGAAAGGTTTAATCTTATCCAAAATGATTAAAATTTGGACGGTTGTAATTTGAAAGCTAATGCAGATGACAAAATGAGTGTTGAGGATTTGATAGTATTTAGCTTAGACAATATCAAGGTAATAAAGACTATGCTTTGTATTAATGTTCCAAATACAGATCTATAGCTTTTTTTTAAATTGCACTTCTAAATTGAACACTCATATTATTCCAGCTTCTTTAATGCTTTTCAGTGGATTATCAGGAAATAACGATAGATTATCATTTTGATAAACTCACCGCCCATCCAGTGAAATTATCAACTACAAAGTCCTGGCGGCCTGGAAGCACTCCACAGGCCTGATTGTTTGTCTTGTTGAATACAATTTCAAAGGTTCAGGCTGCGCAAACAAGCAAAATATTAATGCATGACCAAGCTGAAAATTACGACGGACACACTGCCATGACAATAGCCCGCTGGCCTGTCGGCCAGTGGAGCTAAAAACTTGTGCCCCGCTTTCGTTCATTTAACCCTATCTGACATTATCTAAGCCAGGCCAAACTAGATCTGTCGCAAAGCGGATGAATACCCCCCACTAGGGCCTTGTCACTGAAAAAGTGCTATAGGTCAAAATGTCCTTGACTTAGAGCATGGAAACGGATTTTAAACAAAGTCCAACTGTGACCTTGACCTTTGACCTTGGTGACCCCAAAACAATAGGGCACCTCCATTGGTCATGGGCAACAACTGTGTAAAGTTTCATGATCCTAGGTCAAACGGTTCTCAAGTTAGAACACAGAAACGAAATTGTAAATTTTGACCACTCCCCACCCCTCATTTAAAACTTCAAAGTGGCATAACTCTAAAACTAATAACTGGATCAAGATGAAAATTGCAGGTGCACAACTTCATATGATAGGAAACATCCTGATAAAATTTCAGAAAAATTGGACAAAAACTGTGGGAGGAGAAGAGGACACAAGATTATGTCCAACCCCCCCCCCCCCCCCCCTTAAAAACTTCAAAGTGGCATAACTCTAAAACTAATGACTGGATCAAGATGAAAATTGCAGGTGCACAACTTCATATGATATGGAACATCTTTGGTCAAAAACTGTGGGAGAAGAAGAGGACACAAGATTATGTCCACGGACGGACGGACGGACAGACGGACGGACGGACAACCTGATTCCAGTATACCCCCCCATAACTTTGTTGTGGGGGGTATAATAAGTGACGTCATTGTAAGCGTTGCATAGCAGTAACGTGCAAAATGACGCGCTTTAAGCAAATATGTCATACATTTTTTTGCATTTTGTCTATTTTTTGCATTAAAGAAATAGAATAATCGCTTGTTTTACAAGCAAGATTGATTTATATTTTATTTCGTGAACAATGAAAGCTACGTTTTCACTCGTGGCTTTGCCACTCGTGAAAATAAAGCTTTTGTTGTTCACTCAATAAAATATAAATCAATCTTACACTGAAACAAACGATTATCCTCTATTTATTTCTTTTTTAAATTTAGCCTCTTTCAATAAGTGTTCGATTTTGCTATTTAAGAGAAGACAGAAAGCCCAAATTGAGTGACAACTGAATAAACAAGAGGACCATGATGGTCCTATATCGCTCACCTGAACCAAAATGATATGAGCAACACTTTTGTTCAATTCAATTAATATTTATGACTTTAAGACTGAGAACGAACTTATGGTCAATAGCGTTGTGAAAATCCAACTTAAATGAGATCTTATGGTCCCCAACTGTGTCCAAGTTTTGTATTGATTGATAAATAATTGTAGATTCTAGAGTATAAACAATGTCTAAAGCAGCCGAAAAAGCAGTTTTTTCAAATTCAAGGGCACATAATTCTCGACTTCCTGATCAGATCAGACTGAAAATCGAACTCATCTGAGATCTTATGGTCCCAAACATTGTGTCCAACTTTTCTCTTTATAAATTACTAATTGTAGAGACTGGAGTGTAAACAAGGTCAAAAACAGCCAAAAATGGCAATTCTATCAAATTCAAGGGCACATAACTCTCAACTTTCTGATCAGATCAGACTGAAAATCAAACTCATCCGAGATCTTATGATCCCCAACATTGGGTCCAAGTTTTGTCTTGATTGAATAATAATTGTAGATTCTAGAGTGTAAACAAGGTCGAAAACAGCCGAAAATGGTAATTTTATCAAATTCAAGGGCACATAACTCTCGTCTTTCTGGTAAGATCAGACTGAAAATCAAACTCATTCAAGATATTATTGTCTCCAACATTGTGTCCAAGTTTCGTCTTGATTGATAAATAATTGTAGATTCTAGTGTTAACAAGGTCGAAAACAGTCAAAAACGACAATTTTGTCAAGTTCAAGGGCACATAACTCTCAACTTTCTGATCAGATCAGACTGAAAATCAAACTCATCCGAGATTTTATGGTCCCTAACATTGTGTCCAAGTTTTGTCTTGATTGATTAATAATTGTAGATTCTAGAGTGTTAACAAGGTCGAAACCAGCCGAAAATGACAATTTTGTCAAATTCAAGGGCATGTAACTTTGTACTTTCTGTTCAGATCAGACTGAAAATATAACTCGTCCAAGATCTTATGGTCCCCAACATTGTGTCTAAAGTTTGTCTTACTTGATTAATAATTGTAGATTCTAGAGTGTAAACAAGGTCGAAAACTGCCAAAAATGGCAATTTTGTCGAACTCAAGGGCACATAACTCTTGTCTTTCTGGTCAGATCAGACTGAAAATTGAACTCATCTGAGATCTTATGGTCTCCAACATTATGTCCAAGTTTTGTCTTGATTGATCAATAATTGTAGAGTGTTAACAAAGTCAAAACTAGCTATTTTTTACGTTCAAGGGCAAATAACTCCAGACTTCCAAGTCCTATCAGGCCCATAATCAAACTCATCCGAGAACTTATGACCATACTTGCTTTGACCAAGTTTGATTAAGATTGGCCAACTTTTGTGGATGCTAAGAGTGTTAACACCAAATTGTTGACAGACAGACGGACAGACAGACAGACGACGGACATTGAGTGACCACAATAGCTCACCTTGAGCACTTTGTGCTCAGGTGAGCTAAAAATCAAATAACAGAAGATAAAAATTCCCTTGCTTAGAACCACACTGTAAAGTTTAGAATTTGTTTTCTCAAGCATTGATTCCAGCATTTTTTCCAAGGTGTTTGTGTGGGTGTGGGGGATTGGGCGGTTGTCTATTAAAATGATTAATAATACTGATATTGCCACATGAAAAATTCATACAAAATGTTTTTTGAAAATCCATCTTTTGTCCAAATTTGAGGAGAGGTTAGGACTCCCTGCCCAAATTGCGCTATATTTCTGAAAGTTTATTTGGGCAAGGTATTCTTGCAAATATCTTTTTTTAAAACAAGAGGACCATGATGGTCCTATATCGCTCACCTGAACCAAAATGATATGAGCAACATTTTTGTTCAATTCAATAAATATTTATGACTTTAAGACTGAAAACAAACTTATGGTCAATAACGTTGTGAAAATCGAGCTCATCCAAGATCTTATGGTGCTCAACATTGTGTCCAAGATTTGTCTTGTTTGATAAATAATTGTAGATTCTGGAGTATAAACAAGATCGAAAACAGCCGAAAACAGCAATTTTGTCAAATTCAAGGGCACATAACTCTCAACTTTTTTTATCAGAACAGACTGAAAACCAAACTCATCCCAGAACTTATGATCCCCAACATTGTGTCCAAGTTTTGTCTTAATTGATCAATAATTGTAGATTCTAGAGTATAAACAAGGTCGAAAACAGTCGAAAACGGCAATTTTATCAAATTCAAGGGCACATAACTCTCGACTTTGTGGTAAGATCAGGCTGAAATTCAAACTCACCCGAGATCTTATAATACCAAACATTGTGTCCAAGATTTGTCTTGATTGGTCAATAATTGTAGATTCTAGAGTGTAAACAAGTTCGAAAACAGCCGAAAACAGCAATTTTGTCTAATTCAAGGGCACATAACTCTCGACTTTTTAATCAGATGGGACTGAAAATGAAACTCATCCAAGATCTTATGGTCTCAAACATTGTGTCCAAGTTTTGTCTTAATTGATAAATAATTGTAGATTCTAGAGTGTAAACTATGTCAAAAACAGCCGAAAATGGCAATTTTATCAAATTAAAGGGCACATAACTCTCATTTTTATGGTCAGATCCGACTGAAAATCAAACTCATTTGAGATCTTATGGTCTCCAATATTGTGTCCAAAATTTGTCTTGATTGGGAAAAAATTGTAGATTCTAGAGTGTAAATAAGGTCGAAAACAGTCAAAAACAGCAATTTTATCAAATTCAAGGGCACATAACTCTCAACTTTGTGATAAGATTAGGCTGAAATTCAAAGTCATCCGAGATCTCATGGTCCCAAACATTGTGTCCAAGTTTTGTCTTGATTGATGAATAATTGTAGATTCTAGAGAGTAAACAAGGTCAAAAACAGCTGAAAATGGCAATTTTGTCAAATTCAAGGGCACATAACTCTCGTCTTTCTGATCAGATCAGACTGAAAATCGAACTCATCTGAGATCTTATAGTCTGCAACATTATGTCCAAGATTTGTCTTGATTGATCAATAATTGTAGATGCTAGAGTGTAAACAATGTCAAAACTAGGTATTTTTGGCATTCAAGGGCAGATAACTCCTGACTTTCTGGTTAGATCTGACCCATAATCGAACTCATCCGAGATCTTATGGCCATACATGTTTTGACCAAGTTTGGTCAAGATTGGCTTATATTTGTAGATGCTAGAGTGTAAACACGAAATTGTGGACGGACGGACGGACGGACGGACAGACAGACAGACAGACAGACGGACGACGGACAAAAAGTGATCACAATAGCTCACCTTGAGCACTTTGTGCTCAGGTGAGCTAATAAAACTACAACAATTACAAGAGAGCCATGGGAGACTGTTTTGCTCCAATGGTTTATCAAACACAAGTCTCTACAGGCTGGCGACCAATTCTCGCCCCGTACCGGTTCTCGCCAACAATACCGTATCACAGTAAAGACATGATATTATTTAATATGATTTATTTTCGGAAAAAACTAAGTCAATGTCAAAATAACTTGTATGTGGGAGGGAAAGAATTATTTTCAGACTTTACCATGAAATGGGTTAGTTGGCGAGAACTGGTACGCGGCGAGAATTGGTCGCCAGCCAGTATAAAATTCAGAACTGAAAAGTTATTAATTCAATTTGTCCCTAGATTCTACATTTTGAACCTACATGACCAATTTTCAATCTATTTGTCCTAACTCCTAGTGTCTTAAGCCTAGAATTAACACACACATGAACAGATTTGTATGTCAAAAGGATCAGACTAAATATTGAGAAAGAAATTGCTGAATATCACTAATTATATTAAAATGTAACCGAATATACTGTAAGTGCCTTACCCATAGATCTGTGTTTTTGAAGTAGCTGCCATAATATTTGACTATATAGGGACTGTCACATTGTTGCATAATCGAGATTTCTTTTATAATTTCTTGGAGATCAGTGTCCACAGGTACCTGAAGGAACAAAACTTGATGTAAAATGGCCAAAGCTACAGATAAGAGGGAGTAGTGGCTTTAGCACGGTGTATAATCATGCGACACAGAATTTCCGATAATCTTCAATATCTTTTTTAATACTTGACCAATTTGAATTCGGTTTGAAGCAGAGAAGGTGGGAAAATGTAAGGAATAACCTGGACGTGTTGGATTTTTTAAAAATCAACTGATAAAAAAGTTATTGAAGATAAACCAAAATTTCGGAAATTCTGAGTCACGTGATTATACACTGTGGTAATGGCTTTAGCCTCTCTTACAATCTGTCACAGTGTTCTCCCAAACCCAATAAGCTGTATCGGCCCCACTACAGCTTCATGGAAATCAGTGTAATGCCCCTACAACTTCAAAATTACCCCTACAGCTTAATTCCTTCTGAAAGGTCACCAAATAGGGGTACTTCTAAGCATTTCATGTCAAAAAGTGATAATTGATGTATTCTTATGACATGAAATGTAGCAATTCTGCATAAAAACATAATGGGAAAAGAAGAAATTGCTCAAATTGAGCAATTTCTTCTTTTCCCATTATGGTTTTATTCACAATTGTTTGCATGGACACAATGCATTTCAAGGTTTACAAATACTTAAAATTTGCCACTACAGCTTCAAATTATTCTGGGGAGAACCCTGTGTCATACATGCCTCTGCTTGCGTTTTAAAATTGTGCATAGTCATGCGATGCACCGTGTGCTACGTACAGTTTTGGTGGACGCAACCACGACACAGACTGCACATAGCAAAGAAATGGCCATACAATTCTTCAGCCTCTCTTACAACCCGCCGTGCGTCATTATAAATCGTGCATTTTAAAAATATCTAAGGACGAAAGATTTATAAAGACACGTGCCAGATTGTAAGAGAGGCTTTTTCAAAATGCAATATTCCAATCTCTGTCCATCAAACCCTAAATTATAGATACTCATTGGAATTGTCTCATCCAGACAATTCCAATGAGTACCCACAATGTAGGGTTTGGAATTGAAATAGAAAGTTAGGATGTCTTTACCACTCTCTAATCTGTTGCTCTGATGGCAATAATGAATATACATAATCCAACTTTACCTCTCATCATGCTGGACTTGAAGAGTATTCCTGCTTTGCAGAAAGCATAGGCAAAGATCAGCCTGTATTCAACGGATTGGAGTTGGATTAAGTCATGCCCTACGGATATATCCCTTCATTATAAAGTCAAACCGATTACATGTTTTACTAATTTATCTATCTAATCTATTAAAAACATTTTATAAGGAAATCTCTAACCTGTTTGATGGCCAGGACCTGCCCGGACTCTTTATGTAAGGCCTTGAATACACTGCCATAGGACCTGGGTATAGAGAAAATATCATGTGTTATAGTGACAGTCCGGTCCTGAAATCATAGCGCATGTGAATAAAATTCAGATCGTCGTTGTAAATGCAAAACCTCTTATCTCGTTTTTGGTAAATTTTAAAGGGGAGGGGGAAAAGTGTGGAGGGGGAAAAGTGTAATAACTTTTCCCAAACTGAAATGTTTTACTTGAAATTTGTACATATTGTTCACAAATAATTTGTCATTATATACTGATCAGTAAAAATATCTCAAAACCTGCAAGAATTGCCTTTAATTGGGCACACAAGTTTGAACTTTGAAAATCGCACGAATCGACATACGAGGTTTTGCATTTACACCGACGAGATACTTAACCCTTTCCCAAACAAGACCTGGATTTGACATCCCTTATAGAAAAGGCTTGTAAAAATATTGAAACAAAAGAAGAAACTGCTGATAACCAGCAGTTTCTACTTTTGTCTCAATATTTTCTGTGCCATTTCTTACACAAATCATATCTTCTATAACATCAATTTTGTAATTTGTAACAGTTTTTAAAAGTGGACCACCCTAAAATATTGTTGTTTGGGAAAGGGTTAAACAACACAATATCGAGTTGTTTAGAACTGTAATTTTGCATGTGATAGTTCAAATCTTGCAGGTGTCTCACACCTGCAAGATTTGAACCAACACATGCAAAAATTGTATCAAAAATTTTGAAAGTCCTTTCCCTTGTTTTTGTAGATATAATTTGTAAACATAAGCCATAATATTGTGACCAGACTATAACTAGAACTGTCGCAAAGTGGACAAATACCCCCACTAGCGCGTTGTCATTGAAAAAGTGCTTAAGTTCAAAGTGGCATAACTCTGAAACTACTACCTGGATCAAGATGAAAATTGCAGGTGCACAACTTCATATGATAGGAAACAGCCTGCTAAAATTTCAGCAAAATCGGTTAAAAACTGTGGGAGGAGAAGAGGACACAAAATTATGTCTACGGACGGACGGACAACCTGAATCCAGTATAACCCCCCCCCCTCCCCTAACTTTGTTGTGGGGGGGTATAATGATACCAAGTTTGACTGAGTTTGACTGAGATAACAAAATATATCAACTTTGTCACTGACCATAAGCAATTTTTTGTATAAAACAATAAAATTATATAAAACTTCAATAGAAATTCTTAAACAACCTTGAAAAATTTACTTTGCGACTATCATTTTCTTTAAATAAAGAATAGAGATATCATCTAAACAAGCAACTTATTAAAGCCCTATCAATAGAGTTAAAAAGTTTGGGCCTACTTTTTTGTCGCCACATAGAAAAAATATTATCTTAATATATTTCTTAACCCTTTCCCAAACAACAAAATTTTAGGGTGTTCCAAATAGAAAGCCGCAGCAGACGACAAGATGGATATTGATAAAGATAGGATTGGTCTACAATATAGCATGGAAAATATTGAGACAAAAGGAGAAACTGCTGGTTATCAGCAGTTTCCTCTTTTGTCTCAATGTTTTCCCAAGCCATTTCTTTAAGGGACATCACATGAAAACCAGGTCTTGTTTGGGAAAGGGTCAGATTAGGACATGATCTATGGATTAAAACTCACACGTAAATGATATAATACTGATTGACAGTGGCAGACAGACTGTAATCCACAAAACTTATAATTCTTGGTATGACCTTTATTTTTGTCCTTTATCTTATACTTCTTAAAATGAAGCTTCTAAAATGAACATTAGGCTGATAAAAGTTCTTAGAAAATTTTAAAATTAAATTCAAACTAAAATGTAGACAAAGCAACACCAAAACAGAAGACAGAATGAAAGCTAAGCACACAACATATAGTAAATTTGGGCCAAGGTTTTTCTACAAAATGAAGCCTTATCAAGGATTGGCATTCATACACACAAGCAGTTAATAAATAATTGGAGAATTAAACAAAAACATGCACATTGACATAATTGCAGATAAGACTTAAACATGGTCTTACTTCAAGTCTTGTTTTCAAACAAGATTTTAGAACAACCATGCCCTGTAACTGGATTCTTTCTCTCAAAAGCATGACTTGATATTTGACCTTGTGTCATGATTATTTTACTAGGTAGATACATGGTGGATAATCATGTGATGCAAGAATTACTGAATATCTTCAATAACTTTGTTAATACGGGACCGATTTGAATCTGGTTTGAAGCAGAGAATGAATGTTGACAGACGTCACCCATTAGATGGACATGGTTGATTTTTCAAAAATCAACTGTTAAAAAAGTTATTGAAGATAAACCAAAATTTTGGTTTATCTTCCAATAACTTTTTTATCAGTTGAATTCGGTTTGAAGCAGAGAATGTTGACAGACGTCACGCATTAGATGGACATGGTTCATCTTCCAATAACTTTTTTATCAGTTGATTTTTTAAAAATCTACCACCTCCATGTTATCCCTGACATTTTTTCACCTTTTCTGCTTCAAACCGAATTCAAATTGATCAAATATTGACAAAGTTATCGAAAATTCTAAGTCACATGATTATACACCGTGAGATATTCTGCTTCACAAGGTAGATGTGATATATATATAGCCACACCGTGTATAATCACGTGACTTAGAATTTCGGATAATCTTGAATAACTTTGCCAATACTTGACCAATTTGAATTCGGTTTGAAGCAGAGAAGACAAAAAAATGTCAGGAATAACCTGGACGTAGTAGATTTTTGAAAAATCAACTGATATAAAAGTTATTGAAGATAAACCAAAATTTTGGTTTATCTTCAATAACTTTTTTATCAGTTGATTTTTCAAAAATACATCACCTCCATCTAACGTATGATGTCTGTCCACTTTCTCTGCTTCAAACCGAATTCAAATAAGTCCAGTATTTACAAAATCATTGCAGATTTTCTGAAAATATTGTATCACGTGATTATACACCGTGTGTAAAGCCAAAATGGTGGAAACTGACATCGGGCACTCTTGATAGTAGTTAGTCATATCAATGCGCCATGAGCACCAAAGAAGGATTCCTGGTATTTCTCTCATCAGTAAAACCACAGCCTTTCCAAGTCGCGCACCTTCTCTTCACAAGTTGACCCTTTCCCAAATAAAACCTTGCTTTGACGTCCCTAGCAGAAAAGGCTTGTGGAAATATTGAGACAAAAGAAGAAAATGCAGATATTCAGCATTTTCTCTTTTTGTTTCTTTTTCTTTGCCATACTGTCCGCTTAATTGCAATGTCCATTTGTCAGAGAAAATATTGCAATAAACCGAAATTTCGATTAACCGGCGTTTCTATTTTTAGCCTAGAAGTACGGTATGACGGTTCCATAAGCCGATGTCGGACGATGCAGAGGCCAAGACCTTGATTGAAGACGCCGGATTTTCTCGATTGCTATATTGATTGATTAAAATACATTTGTAAATAAATACTGTTTTAAACTTTAGATTTTGAAATAGTTAGAGTAAAGATGGGTAATTTGGACACCTTAAGACGAAATGAGCAAAAAAAAGTTGTGGCAAAATATTCCGAAGAATAAACATTTATCAAAACGGAAGTTGGCTTGATTTTTTTCATTTGCAAAAAAACGCCGCCCGAATACGATTGTCGTTGTCGTCTTTTTTTCCCGTTAAATCATGAGACCCATCGAAGTAT
The DNA here is from genome assembly GCA_963680895.1 of Fragum sueziense. Classification (NCBI taxonomy): domain Eukaryota; kingdom Metazoa; phylum Mollusca; class Bivalvia; order Cardiida; family Cardiidae; genus Fragum; species Fragum sueziense. The sequence goes on along the minus strand of OY804608.1, from coordinate 35,068,747 downwards.
AAATTCGACACCTTGTGGGTAAATTCGACACCCCAAGAATTTGTGTAAGAAAATAATCAGAAAACGATGTTAACATCTCTTATAAACTGCAAATCAGGTGAATATATTGATTACGAAGATGCACTTGATTTTTCTTCATTGAGATTTTCATTCTCACCCACGATTCGGAGACAGAGATCAATTTGCGAAATGTGATGTTTTTAAATGTTCATCCGCGCAAATTCATTTCCTAAACCACAAATATTCCCTTAAAGCATCTACGAAATATTCATTCTTCATTTAAAACACCGCGGTCGCCAAACAACAATGTTTAGAAAGTTAATTGTCTTCTCTAATGAAATGTAAAAAAAATACCTTGTCGTTGAAATATTCCAATTAATGGTTCAATTATTCCATGACTAAATTGATTTAAACTTTACATGCGCACCCCGAAAGTTCAACAAGTGATCCCTTTTAAGTACTGTATGGGAATGAGTCTATTTCTATTTTTGGGAAGTGTTCAATAACAGGTGTTCCGCGCGTGGCTTCGCGGCTTTGTTTGATGTTTTAAACTGTCCCTCAGACGGTTAGCGGTATGACGATTGTGTGACGTCATTTTGTTCCGACATAGGAATGAGAAATCAGCACGTGAATATCCCTGTCAATCAAGCATATACATGCTCGAATGGGTGGAGACTGACAAACTGTTCAGACCAATCAATTAAACCAAATTCACTCGGTAGATTTACAAGGTGGTGCTACGTCGAATAAAAGAACCCCGTTCGGGTGATTTGATTGTGGCTAAATCAGGAATTTCTGCACCTCCAACGGTCAAATCTAGAGTGTATACAATTTGAATTTAATGCGTCGGATTGTTAACAATTGTGTTGGATAAATAAGGATGTTTCTCACAAAGTAAGACTTGTCATATCTAATATTATATTCGTCTGCAGTCTGGAAGTTTGATTCACCTCGAAATATGATTATGGAACAATTCTTCGCGTGAAACGTTTCTGGAGCAAATTAATGTGGAATTTGCTTATAATTTGTATTTTTCGATCAAATTTGTATGCTGGTTGATCAAAAAAGGCATTAGCGCTATTTCTACTGTTCAAAATAAGCGAAACAATTAAACTGTAGTCTGTTTCTGTCGATGTAGGAACTTCCAAATTCAAACAATTAATCATGTTTTAGGGCATGTCGAATTCATACGCACTTCAAATATTTTGTTGTATAAATTCGACACCCTTTCTCAAGTTGAAAATAGAGCAGAGAGATGCTTTTAATCAATTAATTAATGAAAATATACACATTTCCGACATAGTATTGAAACATTTATCATACAAAAATGATTTCCATATTTTTTCAAATGTCTTTGTTTAGATCCACTTTCTTACGATAATCTGTAACGGCCATTTTTGCCCATCAGAAAAATTGACGACCTTTTTCTTCCGCGATTTTTTCGGGGAAAGGCTGGGAGTTTGGATGACATGAATTGTTTTTATACGTTAGTTATTGCCCCGACATAAGTTGTTTGATATTAGAATGCTATTAGTATGATTTGTGTGTCAAATATTGTAAATATTATCGAAGAGTGTCGAATTTGGACAACTGTCGAAATTACCCGACTTTACTCTATTTTATCAAATTACCCGTCATCGTTATCCAGAAAGCATAGGTAAGTCGGGTCCCCTTTGTTTACATATTCATTACACGCGGCATATGCATATGTAGGCCTACACATTATTTGTTTGGTTTATTATGCGGCGGACTTTTTACTCCACCAGTTGAATAATCTAAACCGAGAAATATCTATCCAACTATTATTCAAACGAACTCCGCGTTCATAATTTTCAACACACTGTGTTTACACGCTGGAGATCCAATAAATGACGTCATTCGACATTCCCAACAGTTCTCGGCTATTTTCGTTCTCCGTAGATCTGCCGAGAGATGGTCGTTTACAATCGGAACTTCTCTCGACCAATCTACGATAAGGTTGCATGTTACGGAAATAGCCGAGTGTAAGTAAATTGGGATAATTAAAAAAAAGAGACAATCAGAGTAAGGGTAAATTATTTATTTCGATAGATTTGTACATCCGTCGGCTACGCTTGATAGTGTCGTAACTACAATTTCAAAAGGTTGTAGTTACGACATTTCAACCGTAACTGTCCAGTGATTATCGAATAGGTGTTGATATGGCTTCGCGTGGACTTGACACTTCTTTGTTTATCTGTCAAAGGATTACCTGCGCGTCTTTACCTGCAAAAGAAAGCAAAGTTACAAAAAATTGTTACGAGTTTAGTCCATTCTTCCCCCGAAATGACGGAAAATATTTTTAATAACCGGAGGAAAATGCCGATCGTGCTATATTTTAATTGCAAATAAGCGGGATTTTCTACTAAGCGAGACCCGATTATCCGATGAAATTTACCTTATTTAAATAGGAAATGGTTTTGTGCGGGACGAATTATTGCTAACAAGCATTCTGAAGTATTGCAAAACAATACCAAGTCCCCTACCGGCTTTATATATGTGTTAAGAAAAAGAAGCCCAAAAATTTTCAAAGTCCAGCATCCGTATCTTCCTAAAAAATCACTGGACCGGAACAAAACTCAAACTTGTTCTGTAACTTATCAATGCGGGTCTACATACCAAAAATCTGCTCAATAGCTGCAAGCATTAAGAAAAAAAAGTCTGAAAAACTAATTTCTCAGAAATTTTCTAAGTCCAGCATCCATATTTTCCCCAAAAATCACTGGACCGGAACGAAACTCAATCTTGTTCTGTATCTTATCAATATGTGTTCATATATCGAAAATCAGCTCAATATCTGCAAGCGTTTAGAAAAAAAGTCTGGAAAACTGTAATTTCCTAGTAATTTTCTAAGTCCAGCATCCATATCTTCCTCAAAAATCACTGGAGCGGAACGAAACTCAAACTTGTTCTGTAACTCATCAATGCGGGTCTACATACCAAAAATCAGCTCAATAGCTGCCAGCATTAAGAAAAAAGTCTGGAAAACTGTAATTTCCCAGAAATTTTCTAAGTCCAGCATCCATATCTTCCCAAAAAATTACTGGACCGGAACAAAACTAAAACTTGTTCTGTAATTCATCAATGCGGGTCTACATACCAAAAATCAGCTCAATAGCTGCCAGCATTGAGAAAAAAAGTCTGGAAAACTGTAATTTCCCAGAAGTTTTCTAAGTCCAGCATCCATATCTTCCCCAAAAATCACTGGACCGGAACGAAACTCAAACTTGTTCTGTAACTCATCAATGCCGGTCCGCATACCAAAAATCAGCTCAATAGCTGCCAGCATTGAGAAAAAAAGTCTGGAAAACTGTAATTTCTCAGAAATTTTCTAAGTCCAGCATCCATATCTTCCCCAAAAATCACTGGACCGGAACAAAACTCAAACTGTAATTTCTCAGAAATTTTCTAAGTCCAGCATCCATATCTTCCCCAAAAATCACTGGACCGGAACGAAACTCAAACTTGTTCTGTAACTCATCAATGCGGGTCTACATACCAAAAATCAGCTCAATAGCTGCCAGCATTAAGAAAAAAAGTCTGGAAAACTGTAATTTCCCAGTAATTTTCTAAGTCCAGCATCCATATTTTCCTCAAAAATCACTGGAGCGGAACGAAACTCAAACTTGTTCTGTAACTCATCAATGCGGGTCTACATACCAAAAATCAGCTCAATAGCTACCCCCGTTTAGAAAAAAAGTCCGGAAAACTAATTCACCGGACTGACGGACGGACGGACGGACGGACGGACTGACTGACGGACAGAGTGCAAACCTAAAGTCCCCTTCGGCTTCGCCGGTAGGGGACTAATAAACAGAAATCCCCAATAACCGTCTTGCGATTAAGTGGATTCCACTGTATAACTTTTAAATCATAGACGATGCGAGAAAGATGTCTGAAAGTATAACAGGGAACAATTTTATACAGCAAAATGAGACGTAATTTCGAATGAACAATAGTATATTGCAGGTGTTGTTACGGACGGTTTATCAATAGATAACACTAAACCAAGTCTAATTTTAGCACAAAATTCCTTGCTATTGTTGCAGTTAATATTCGGACCCAGTAGTTTGAGGTTCTGGGATTACAAACTACATGTATGCTATGATGGGCCCCAGGGCTACAGATAAGTGGGGGCGAAGACATTCTAATTTTGTTATTTCAATTCCAAACATTATGTTGTGGGCACTCTTTTGAATCGTCTTGATGAGACGATACAAATGAGTACCCACAACAGAGGGTTTGGTGAACAATATCAGAATCATTGCAGTTTGAAAAGTCATCACCCCCTCTTATTTGGAGCTCTGGATGGCGACCAGGATTCTGTTAATTCTTTATTCGACACTAATGCAGACTTTACAGAAAGCAGTCTAATCATGCATAAATATATTTGTTGTTACCCGGCTGTACATTTTCCTTGGTAGGCATGGAAAAATGCCAACATTTCCCAGGTTTTTATGATTTTCTGTGGAAATATCTAGGAAAGCAAGGAAACCTTGGACATTAATCTGTGTTTTCCTAGATAAGCTAGGAAATTGGTTGGAAAACATCTTGGAAACCTCAGAAACATCAAGGAAAAAGCTTGGAATGTAGAACTTAGTTGAATTCTAGCATGGAAATTATTTTATTTGTGCAACTTAGTCATTTTCAAGCTAGGAAAATGCAAGGAAAATCAGACTTAAACTTTTTAACCCATTACCAGATGACAAAATTTTAGACTAGTCCAAATTCAAAGATGATGCAGACAATAATTTCAAGTGAATAAAATTTTACATTGTTTGGTCTTTTTCAAGGCTGTACCTCAAATAATACATACCATATAAACTAGGTAAATATTTTTGAATAGTAGGTCAAACTCCAAGGTCAAGGTTAAAAGGTCAAATACCAAGGTCCAAAATGAAAGGTCCTTTCGTGAGGTATCCATATGTGAAATATTACGGCTCTACCCCTAATAATGTGTAAGATATAAGTCAGTTTACAGTTTTTCAAAACTAGGTCAAACCACAAGGTCAAGGTCATTTATTCAAAGGTCATGGAAAAAAGAAAGGTGTTATGCTGGCTAAAGTGCACACCATGTTTCAAGAGAATATCTCAAATACTTTCTGAGTTTTAGACCTCAACAAAAAGAAAGCAAGGCAGGCCAGACCTCCAGTCTATTTTTGTTATAGTCATCTAGTCTATATGAGGTCACTAAAAAATGGAGGGAACATGAATTTGTTTGTTTGCAATTTTTTAAGATGATGTTTGTGATTATTTCAACCTGTGTACATCAGTGAATTAAATAAGAATATAGGAGTTTGCTTATTGAAAAGGCCAAGTAAGACAACACCTCAATTTAGGTGAGTAAACTTTTGACTTTCAAATTCAAATAACACCCCACCCACATTTCTAATAGGGTAATGTTGATATGGAAAGTTTTCCTTGCTTTCCTTGGTTATCTGGGATAAAGATTCCGTGCTCTGCTTGGAAACTATTCCTAGGTTTTCTCTAAAAGATATTCCGAGGTCACCAGGGAATATTTTCCAAGCTTTCCTAGCAATTTCCGTGGACACCTAGGAGTATTGGTTCCGAGGTCTCAGAAAATTTTCCATGGAATTTTTTCCCAGCTAATCAAGGAATATTTTCCCAGCTTTCCGTGGACACCTAGGAGTATTGGTTCCGAGGTCTCTCAATTTCTTTTTTCCTAGCTGTCCAGGGAAAGCTAGGAAAAACCTCGGTCCCAATACTCCTAGGTTTTTCCTAGCTCATTTTCCATGGAAACCACGGAAAATGTACAGCCGGGTAATCACTCATAATAAGTCATTAGTAAAACCACACCCTAACATTTATATCTTGAGTTAGATGAGATAGTTTGGGATAATCCCATTTGTCACAAGCAATTTCTTCATTTTCCACAATATTTTCCCAAGCCTTTTCTTGTGAGGGAGCCAAAAGGTGTCACTGTGCAGTAATGGGTTCAGTTAGCTTCTTCTACATTTCTCTTGTATAAATATATTTTACAAACTATAAGTATATCACTTTTTTTGTTTTGTTCTCTTTTTTTTGTTGAAAAGCAGCGATATTCTAAAACCCGAGTTCCTTATTACAATCGGGCTGCGGCCTTAGCGCAGTTGGTAGCGCATCTGACCCTCATTCGAGAGGTCCCGGGTTCGATACCCGGCCGCAGCTAATACCCTTTCTGACAAAATTTTCACCCACCAATGGGTTTGATATCGTTAACCTAAGTGGGCGAGCAGCTGGAGGCTCGGTAAGGGTGTTGTGGTAGTACTGGTTTGAGAAACAACAGGAATCAGTGGGTAGGTGCTCCAGCCGCCGCGATATGACCCTGGTAGTTGAAAACGGCGTAAAACCCCAATAAACTCAAACCTTATTACAATCTTACCCTTCGCCTAACTTTCCGAGGACATCAAAAACTTCTTCAGGAGACTTCGCTAATTGGTCCTCATTCAGCTTCTTTAGTGAGGAATCTCTATGTAAATCATTGATGGAAAAAGAGAAAAAAGAAAGCATTCTAAGAAGCAAATCAAAAGGCATTCTGCATTCTCATTAAAATTTTGGGGTAGCAAATTATCATCCCGCCATTGCTGCTTGGATTTGAAAGTTCACAGAAGTTTGAAGTTCTAAGTGCTTGATCAAATTGAATACAATATAAATAAATCTAGAATTATTTAAATCTTCACTTTCAAAGGAAATATTTGTGGAATTTGAGGGTTAGAAATCAAGACAACTAAAAAGCTAGTTACTTGAATTTTTCGAAAATTTCGCCCTAAATTTTCAATTCCAAATCATTGTTTTTTCCTCTTGACAATTTCTCAGCACTTCCATAAATTCTCATCTCCATGGCAGCTAATAGCCGGGATGAACATCAAAGAAAATCAGGCCCAAAACATACTGGCATATACCACACCAAGCAGACAAAACCTACAACATAGGGGTCTATATTACAAGAGCAATAGTCACAACATCATATTGAAACCTTTCCCATTCACTGTCATAAAGCAATTCAGAATTACAAATGTGTGTTGAAACAGAGCAAAAGATAAGATGCGGTAAATGTTATGTATTCTGAATTTGTTAATTTCAATCAAAACCCTATGTTGTGGGTACTCATTGAAATTGTCTTGACAAGACGATTCCAATGAGTGCCCACAAAATAGGATTTGATGAAGAATAAAAGAATTTTTTTCATTTTGAAAAGCCTCATATCTGTAGCTCTGTTCAATAATTAAAATATAATATACTGTCAGCACGTTTTTGACAAACAGCCCGACAGACAGACAGACAATGGGAAAGTATATACATTTTGCCAATATTTATAATAATATCAGGGGACATAAAAATACAGACAACAAAACAGAAATGAGAAAGGCTTCAATTCCCTGCAACCCAGAGCTATTGCAATATAGTTATGAACTTTTTACAAACTTTGTTGTGAATTTTCATAGGAATCTTTTCAATGAGATAAATCTCATGAGTACTCCACCTCACACAATACACTGAATCATATGTTTGTAAACAAAGAATTCAAATTTTGTCAAAGGACAAAGTATAAAACAGCATTTCAAAAGGCAAATTTTATGTTTTCAGATCAAGTAGCAATTATGTGACCCGATCATATGGTTTGATCAATCTAAAACAATTCATAGATTTTCTTTTATTTTCATTTTCTTTAACTCTTATATTATAAAATTCAGTTCAATCCATTCCAATAGCTCAGGGCTTGCACATTAAGACCCCTCTCTCTACACAATAAATATGGGTGCCAATGGCATCTAGGGCGAGCAAAATTAAAGATGAAAAACTGAAAAGGAAATATCGACATGCATAGAGAAATACTTCATGCAAATTTATCTAATATGGGGTATAACATGTAATCAAGGATGTACAAGAAGGAATTTTACTTCACCCTTCCCAAACAAGCCTTGGCTTTTATGTTCCAAATAAAGGAAGGTTTGTGAAAACATTGAGGCAAAAGAAGGAAAATGCTAGTAAATGTACTGGTAAGTGGTAATCAGCATTTTCTGTTTAACAATTGTTTTGTGCTCTGAAAAAATGTTTCACTCTTATTATCTTTATTGACATCTGCATCAGATTTTTTATGTCAACTGAGCAGTCAAGAACTCTTGAGGCTGGTCAAAATTCGTTACAGACAACAAAATCAATGTTGCATAGAAAATCCATTTTTCATGATGTAGCACAGAAAATTGAGCATCAATCACCATCAGCATTTTTGTCTTTTCTCTCAATGCTTCCAAAAGCTGATTAAACTAAAGATGTTGAAACAATCACTTGTTTGGGAAAGGGTTGAATACAGCTTATCAGAATTTAGAGAAACTTCTAGTGGTATAATTCACAAAATTCACAAGCTAACACATTACCAAACAAACGAAAGAATTATAGAAAAGGAAAAGAGCGTAATATTTTTACAAAAAGTATTTTCTTTATAAATGTAACATTGCTTACATTTTCACTCTTTCTTTTTCATAAAATGTGCTTCATTTCTCCAAATTCTTTTTATCATGAAATCATTTCTTCCACAAAATTTTGCAGTCTGTCAAGATGTTTGGTAAGGGGTTAAATATATCATGCATATACTGAGAGTAAGAGTTAAAGGCAGAATAACACTTAACATCTTGCAAATTTTCCGAGAACTTCGTACAAAAAAATAAATATATATTAATAATTAAAATATGGTCTTTAAATTGCATATGCCAAATCTTAGCTTTCTACCTTGTGTATTGGCTTAGATGTCGACGGATTTAAAACCCCATGATTTGTTGTCCCGGGGATAATATTTACAATAATGGAACATATGGGGTTTTAAATCCGTCGACATCCTAGCCAATACACAAGATAGAAAGCTAAGATTTGGCATAGATGCAATTTAAAGGCCATGTTTTCATAATACATATTTATTTTGTACGAAGTTCTCCGAAAATTTGCATGATTTTAAGTGCCATTCCCCCTTTAAGAAATATATTTGCATCAAGTATTTCAGGCAAAATACAATAGAGGTACACAAATAAAGAAGCAAAGTCAGGCAGGATCTCAACCTTCAGCAAGAAAAACAATCTTTTTATTGGTATTAGGTTGTTAGCAGGGAGTGATGACGTTCTAATTAATTTGAGTCACAATCTGGCAACAAGAGCTTCGCAGAGCGGCGCATATACGCCCGAGAGGGGCTTGTCAGTTAAATTGGCCATTTTTTCAATTCAAGGCAGATAATTCAAGAATGAAAAGAGTTATCTGAATTCCGTAATTAATGTGCACAACTAAACACCATGGAGATGCATTGTGGCAAGTTTGATCAAATTCCGATCAAAACTGCAGGAGGAGTTGTGCACACAAGAAATTGCTAACGGACGGACAGACGGGGCCATAACATAATATGACCCTTTGGGCATATAAAAAGAGGATCTTTACTCTTTCCTGCACACATGCCGATGACCTTAAAGAAAGTAGGAGAGAACATAGTGCAAATGCAATGTCATCGCTTTTCAAAACATTTCCTACAGAAAAAGGTCAGAACTTGAAATTGTGTTCTGCTATTAAAGCTTCTTTCCATAAGGACAGATTCAAATTTTTGTCATTGATTCTATTGAACTGAAGAAGGTCATCACTCCCTGTTATCTGGAGCCCCGCTGACTTCTTTGCTTCCACACAATGTCACATACAAAAGTTCTTACCCTCGACCAATTTTACAAATGATATCAAATACTTCATCTGGCTGCCGTGCCAAGCTCTCGTCGCTTAGCTTGGTTAATTCACTGAAAATGTCAGGTTATAATTACAGAGCAACAGATGAGAGGGCGTAAAGGCATTCCAGGGCTTTTCTTCTCAAAATTGGGAAGGGGCCCTGGTCAGTAATTTTGGGAAATTTTAGCGCCATTTTGGTCAAATTGGGAAAAATGTAAAGACGCAGGAGAATAAATGTGTACAAATAGAAATGTATTTTCCTAACACCCTATAACCAGGATATTTCAAAATTGAATAATAGAATACACACTGCTTCTTAGTGACTACAATTGCCAGTAGGTGAATGATTATCCTTTATTATTTTCCAATTTTGGGAATTTTAGTTTTGAAAATTGGGAAATTCTTACTCTGAAATTTGGAAAAAAGTAGCCCTTTTCCAATTGGGAAGCCACCAAATATCGGCCTCTATTATAGAAGGAAGAAAAGCCCTGCATGCTAAATTTGTTATTTCAAGTCTAAACCCTACCTTGTGTGTACTCATTTGAATGATCTCCAAGAGATCATTCAAATGAGCACCAGCAACAAAGGATTTGATGAAAATGGAAAGATATTTTGCAATTGTAAAAATGAAAAGCTTTGAAGGTAATATCCCCTGCGAAAAGTTCGTTTTTAAGTTCAAGAACTGTTCTAGAACTAGAAATGTGTTCTTGAACTTTTCTCGCAGGGGATCTCTTCCTCATCAGTAGCTTGTCATATTTTTTTTGTAATACAATTGATCTGACAGCAGTAGGTAAAGTTCGGAGCGAATAAAACTTTTCGAATCTGAAAAATTTAAACGCAAATTATGAAACACAAGTAATAATTGATTTTTATAGACAATTCAAAATCAAATAAAAGAAACTGAGTAACAGCCTATGTTGACTGTTGAGTGTACTCAATTAAATTATCTTGTCAGGACGATTCCAAATGAGTACACATAACATTTATAAGCAAAAGGTTTGGATATCAAATAACAATCTCAGAATGTCTTTACCCCATCTTACCTGTTGCTCTCCAAAAAATATGTCAGGGTCAGGGCTCCCGCTGTCGATCGCCACTGGCGCCAATTGCGACAAAATAAAAATTCTGGCGACAAAATTTGCCAGTTGGCGATTTTATTGGCGACAACTTATTTGCGCCGTATTCTGACACAAGATTTCAGGTAAAGGGTTGAGTCTCAAAAGCTATGACAGTCGCGTGTATCGGTGCTGGTCAGTCATTGATTAACAAAAATCGATAATCGGTAACCAATTATCCGAGATAGCAGTTTGTCCATATGATTATGACACCTTCTAAATAACTGTTTCAATATGCGTGAAAATGTCTTGGTCGCGTGGCTTGCCGAGGAAGAAAACTTTAGTCACTGGAAATTTATTCCGGTGCGTTTACCTGGAGCTTAATTTCGGCCTAAATCCGACAAATTGTATTCTAAATCTTATACACATATTCCCTTATAAAGACAACACATTTTTGTCAAGACTGGAACAAACGGGCCAGATGTGTCGGCGGCATTTATTTGATCTCGGGGTAGTGACGTCATATAAATAACGAGTGACTAAAACGCCGTATCGTTACGATGTTTTAACCCCCAAACGGTTTGTATTTCGTGTAAACTTTCGCAAATCAATTACACAATGGAATTTGTTTCTATCGCATTTGAAAAGATTTTCTTTTTAATCAATGGATATAAAACACGAGGTAAAGCTTTTGTCAGAATCCGATTCAGGCTACGAGTCCGAGCATCGTATCGCAGATCGAATTTTTTGTGATCAAAAAAGATTCACTTTCATTCCTTGTTTTCACATGGAATTTTCCGAGTCAGATTTCTTTAAATCTTATCTGTAGATTCTATCAAAGCTTGTGATCGAGTGATCGCCGCAATAGGTTCCGAAGTTTTAAGTTTCGTCACGAATTAATGATTTACATCGTATTTTAGGTCCTCGTGTATTCGTTCTGAAAAATGTACTAGTTCTAGTCGGAAGGCATGCCGAAAAAAGGTTGACTTTAAGATTCTCCGATTTACCTAAAATAACTCATGTAATTTCTGCACGCATTTCAATCTGTATGTGTGTGTGTGTGTGTGTGCGCACGTGGTTTGGGGAGGGGGAGGGGGGGCGCATTGACAACTGGGTGGGGTCAGTGATGTTCCGTATAATTATTGTAAATCAGAGGGAACCGCATCTAATCAACTCAAATTATAGAATTTATGCTAATGATCTTGATTTCTATATTGATGTCAATAAAAAGTCATAAACATCATGACATATTACCTAATTGTGATGATAATTATGCATTTTTACAGACTATAATGTTGGGGTGCTTTTTTTAGGGGGGGGGTCTATATGTTTTTCTTCTTTTCCCATTGGCTCCTCTACTGGCACTGACTGGCTCCAATTGGCCCCAAAAAATTTCAATTGGCGATTTTGCTGGCGCCAAGTCTGAAATTGCCAGGGGAAGCCCTGAGGGTGTGGGACTGGCGGACAAAAAAGATTTGACAGGACCAAATAATTTTCATTTTACATGTATGACAGCTTAACTCTTTCCAAAAGTGAAAACAAAACAGGGTTTTGACTTCCATAATAGAAAAGGCTTGGGAAAACATTATAATCAGCAGTTTCTCCTTTTATCTCAATATTTTCTGTGCTATATTGTACACAAATCCTTTCCTTTTTAACATAAATTTTGTCGTCTATAGCAGCTTTTAAATAGGACCATTTTTTGCTCATACTTCTCTTACAACTTGTCAATGACAGGACAGTTCAAGCTCTTTTGTAAAATCATTGTGTCTAATACTTGGTCATGTGTGTCTTTCTTCTTCTTCTTCAGACGTTCCTTTAACCCTTTCCCAAACAAGACCTGGTTTTGACGTCCCTAATAGTAATGGCTTGGGAAAACACTGAAACAAAAGAAGAAACTGCTGATAACCAGCAGTTTCTCCTTTTGTCTCAATATTTTCTATGCCATATTTTACACAAATTCTATCTTTAATTACATCCATTTTGTCAGTTGTGGCACTTTTTGAAGTGGATCACCCTAAAAATTTGCCGTTTGGGAAAGGGTTAAACGTATTTATTTTACATCGATTGGGAAGCAAGTTTTTTCAACTTATATTAATCCCTCTCAATTCAGCATCGTGGATATACACTGACCAGTACTAACGTCAAATGTGTGGGCCAATGAGAAGCCTCGAACAACCTCCGCTACCGGGGATCGAACTGACGCTCTACCTCTCGACTACGGACACCACTTTCAGCCCTTTGCCAAACGGCAAGATTGTAGGGTGATCTACTTCAAAAACTGCTACAAATGACAAAATGGATGTTATGTAGGATAGGATTTGTGTAAAATATGACATAGAAAATATCGAGACAAAAGGAGAAACTGCTGGTTATGAGCAGTTTCTTCTTTTGTTTCAATGTTTGCCCAAGCCTTTTCTACTAGGGACGTCAAAACCATGTCTTGTTTGGGAAAGGGTTAAAGCTATAAAAATGAGTCTGTCGTAAAGGTGTTACAAATATCTAGCATTTCAGCCCCAAGATTTTGATGAATGAGAGATGTTTTGGAGAATCTGACATTGCCATTGGGTCGGTCACAAAGTTTTATGGGTTTTTCGAACTTTTCGCTACACTTTTGGGTTAAAAAATTTGGATAAGTTATGATGCCCACCTTTGGTTAGACATGTCGTCGCCTTGTCCTCGTCATCTAGAGCCAAGGAGTTGAGATTTGTGAACAAAAAGATGATAAAAAACAACTTTCGAGATTCTCTCATGAACCGGAAATGATTTACGAATAATCTCAAAACAAAATTGTTTAGGTCAAGGTTAAATCATCGGTCAATTCCTCTTATTTTCAAGTTAGTCTTTTTAGCCAATAATAAAAGATGTATTTTTCTGAAAAGTAATTTTGGTAGATGCAATTTGAAAGATATTTCAGAGCAAAACTATTTTCTCATACCCGGTCACGTGGGTGTCATGTGATCAAACAAAATGTCAGCTGTCAAGTTGACTCCACTGCTTGCGATAGAAAAACTATCAGATAGGGTTATACGAGTTCTTGGCTGCAATCCAGGAAATTTTACGCTGCAGGGAACGAATACATATCTTGTTGGAAAGGGAGAAAAGTATGACAACACTTGGATCATGACAACTTATCCATTTTGATGATAAAATGTCAAACGTTCTAGATTTTAACCCTAGCCATGCTGAATGAAAAAGACCTTAGATGGAGTCTGGGACCTTGCTGGGATTGATTTCTCCGACATAGTCCTCCTTTTCCTGTTTAAGATTAAACATGTACGGCCAACATTGCAAGGATTGACACATTAATTACCAAAAAATTTTCTAAAGACTGATTCACAAAGGAAAAATCATGTGCTGAAAATAGACTGGTTCTGTAGGTTTTACCTGATAAATTATGGGTGTTGTTATAAAAATATTGTAACTACTGCATCAATCAAGCTGTAGTTGAGAGGACAGGTTTGAGAATTGCACTGGCAAAATGCAATAGTTTTTACGAAATTCATGTCACAATGGAGATTCAAGTCATTCCCCATTTGAAGTGAGTGTGCTGGTAATTTGCCTTTTTTTGGTTATATGCATAGAAAACATTGTAGAAAATGAAGAATTGTTTGTCACAAGGCGTGAAGCAGTTTCTTCATTCTCCACAATGTTTTCCAAAGCCTTTGTCTTGTGGGGCGTCAAAAATCATTATCATGTGGGAATTGGTTAATTTCCAGTGAATTGGTTTAAGGTATCCAACCCCTCAAAAGCACCTAAGACAAAGATACGAAACTTAAAAAGTGCCAATAATTTCTAACCTGTGTTACATTTTCATTCCAAATACAAATACAAGCATTTTGAACGGTTTAGAATTTTGAATTATGGAAACATTTGACAAAAATGTTCAAAATTACCTCCCTTGCATATGAATATAGAGCAAAATAATATTTGTATATTATTTTCTTCTTGAAGCGTAATCTTGATACTCGGCACAGTGAATCAACTTATATGAAGTGTATTTACAATTGTGTGTTTATATAATTTGATGCATTTCGTATGGCTAGAAAGTGGTGATTTTTAGGGTCTTTAAACCTTAACAGGACATTTTTACACATATTTTAGACCAATGACTTCAAAATATGCGCAGAAATATTTATTTTTTGCTATTCTTTTTCCTTAATTTTTTCCAATATCTAATTTCAGTAAGATTCTGATAGATACGGGGGATGCTGACCATCCGGCCTACATCAGTGGGCTACAACAAGCATTGAGCCAGTTCAACTCTCGCATCAAGGAGATCATTATTACACACTGGCATCATGACCATGTAGGGGGTGTTCAGGACATCATTAAAAACAGTATTACACCAGGTACTTATATAAAGAATGAGCAACTGATCATCGCTTTTCATCGAAAACCTCGTAACTGCAGCTTGTTTTAAGCTGCAGTTACAAGGTTTTCAATGTAAAGCAGCGTAACATGGGATGAGCAGCTCAATGAGATCATAATTACACATTGGCATCATGATCATGTAGGAGGTGTTCAGGACATCATTAAAAACAGCATTTCCCCAGGTATGTGAAACATAATTCGTTTTCTTTATCCGAAATGGCAACATTTTCTGCAGACAATAAAATGGATGTTATTTTAAAGACAGAATTTGCGTTAAAATACAGGGAAAATATTGAGGCAAAAGGAGAAAATGCTGAATATGGCAAATACATTACTCGTTCTGATATTTGTCTCTAAACAATTTTAGAACATTAACAAAAAATTAATATGTGACCCATCACGCTAAAAGGGACCTTATCCGAATACCCCAAATCCAAATTTTAACAAACTTGTCATACTCATCACAGGTCAGTCAGATCCCATATGCGAAAAATGAACATATAGTAAGATAGGGAAAACATTCCGGGTTTAGAAAAATACATAAAACTGAAAAGTGTCGGCCCTAGTCTGGCTGCGCGGACTGCGCAGACCGTGCAGATTGACTTAGGGTCGATATTTTTCACACACCCGATAAGGTCCCTTTTAGTGCGACGGGTCACATATACTTATAATTTTATAGCCCGATTATTACTCATTTTCTTGGTTTGTTTATTTCATAGCGCAAATACCGGTGTCAAAATTCCAGAGATTGTCCAAGCCAGATATTTCCATATCCCCAGCCAACTATACCTTTGTAGAAAACAACCATGTGTTCAAAACAGATGATACTACACTTAGGTATGATTACATTTTGCATTTACCATAATTATTCTAATAAATGCCAGGGCGTTGAAGTGCTTGATAGAAAAGTTGGGGGCGGGTGTTTATTAGAGGTGTTCTAATTTTGTTAGTCAAAACATGCAAGTCAAATGTCAATTCATAGACTCGAATTAAATCAAGTAAAAGTTTGCAAAGTTTTGTTACAAGGACTGTGAAATGCAATTTTTGGATGAAATTCCTTTATAGTAAATAGATTGGGGGACAAGAAATCCTAATTCATTGCTTTTAGAGGTGATTTTTATTTATTACTTACATTATTTTAATCCGGAATTGGGGGATGAGCGTTTACTAAAATCGCCCTTTTCTGCTTAAATTGTGCCTGAAATATGCATATTTTCATCTGAGATTTTGGGGATGGGCGTTTATTAGAATATGGGTGTTTATTAGAATAAATACGGTACTATTGCATCTTGCGATGAAACTGTAACTGGTGATATCCTTTTCCCAAACAAGACCTATTTTTTGATGCCCCTAGTAGAAAAGGCTTGGATAAATATATCTAGAGGCAAAAGAATAAAATGCTGATCATCAGTATTTCTTTCTATTACCTCAATATATGCTGTGATTTCTCTGAAATGGAATTATGTTTTTACAGCACAGAAAATAATGAGGAAAAAAGAGAAATTGCTGTTGATTTATTTGAAAAATATTTCTACTAGAGACATCAAAACCAGGCTTTGTTTAAGAAAAGGTAAGTTCAGAGTTTTTGTCTGTTAACATTTTTCAAACAATAAAATTGAAGGCTACTCTAGCACGGTGGATATTGTGCATCATGGGATGGATAACGAATACGGACAAAATAATCTTGATTCTGGTTAGATTTTTTGCAATAACTTCCTTATTTGTGCTTCAATTTTCAAAAGGTTTGTTGCATGTACCCTCAGATGTATAATACTTATCTGGAAACTACTTGAACTTCTCTCAAAAATCAATCCTAACCGACTAGAAAAAGGACCTGGATTCTTTGGGCGATTTTTTGTCGTTTTTCTGGTTGGTTGGGATCAATTTTTGGACAAAGTACGAAGATTCTACAAACAAATCATATATCTGAGGAAAGAGCTCAATAATGCGGGGTACATGCAACAAACCGCTTGAAAATTGACGCAGAAATAAGAAAATTATTGCACAATTTCTTACCTGAAGCGAGGCAAATTTGTCTGTATTTGTTATCCATCCCGTCATGCACAATCTCCACCGTGTCTAGTGAAGGTATTCGGCAGCAAAGGAATATAAAATAATAATTTGTTTTCTTTCCAGAGCAGTTCACACACCAGGCCACACAGAAGATCACATGATTCTGTATCTTGAAGAAGAAAATGCTGTTTTTGCTGGCGATACAATACTAGGGGAATCAACTGCGGTAAGTAATTTATCTCGATGACTATCAGAATTTTCAGAATGACATGCCTTACCTCCATTGAAGCCAAGCTTTTCACTAAATAAGAGGATGTTTCATCAAAATACCTGTTGTGTTTAAATTAACAATTAATCTATTGAATTGGGTTTAACCTCTCTTTCAACTGCTATGGTCATATCATGGCAGCAGGAGCACTTTTAAAATTAAATTCCTGTAATTTCTTACAATTATCAAAACATTTGGTATTAGATATATGTCAGAAACAGTGTTTGCCATAAAACCTTGGATCATGAGTGATAGTTTGATTCAGCATTTCCAACTGTGCTATGGCAGCCTTGAATTAAAAGTAAAGAATCTGATGGGTTTCTTTTTTACTATAAGAGGTCTTGAATTTTGAGTTAAGCCTTAATTGCCAGTAGCCAGTTTCTAGACTAACAAAAATTTGAGGCAGTGCAAACAACAAACTATGAAGGTTCATAGAGCAGAAATCAATTAGGAAAAAGGAGAAAATGATGACCATCAGTATTTATAGCCACCCAAGTAAGCCCACACACAACATAACAGGGAATGTTTGAGGAAGCAATTGTTTGCTGACAATGCTCTCTTGTCTATATGCGGGTTTTTGAAATCTTACACAGTTATATGTAATCTCTATGTACAGCAGATACTTGATCTTATTTTCAATTTCCGTAATTTTAGGGTTGTCAAAATTGTCAAGTGCTTTAGATTACAAAACTGGACTGTGTAAATGAAGATAGAATTGTATATAATATAGCTCTGAAAATATTAAGGCAACATGAAAAATTGCCTGGATATCAGCATTTTCTTCTTTTGTCTCAATGTTTTCCCATGTCTTTTCTATTAGGGAACCAGTTCTTGTTTGGAAATGGATGCAATACTATAATATTAGGGAAGGATTTATGAATTTTGCTGACTATATCTCTTTGTTTACATGCAGGTTTTTGAAGACTTACACAGCTATATGCAATCTCTACAAAAGATACTTGATCTCAAACCCAGTAAAATATATCCTGGTGAGTTCAATTTTTAACAGAGTGAACATTAAGCTTATTACAGTTGGTCACCTTTGAACGATTAAAATATTAGATTCAGACAAAGAATGAACCAAATGCATGCATTCTCATTAAGTGAAGATTTAATGTATCTGAAAATTGTTTTTAGACCTACCCAAATGTTTGTTATCCCAAAAGTCTTAAATTTTTAAAATTTTGTCACATTGAAAACTCTTTATTTAATAGATCACACTAATATTTTGTCGTTTGGTAATAGGTTAAGATTTGATATCTTGTAACTAGATAATTTGGTGTTTTCAGGGCATGGAATTGTCATAAATAATGCTGTAGAAATGATATCCTACTACATAAAACACAGAAATGATCGAGAAAGACAAATTGTTGCAGCTTTAAAACAAAATGCTGATAAACCATTAACAACGCTTGAGATTGTAAATATAGTCTATCAGGTATGTAAGTTAGCCCATTCCCACATAATGACACCTTTTGATGCCCCACAAAATAAATGCCTCAGAAAACATTGTGGAAAATGAAGAAATTGCTTGTCCCAAGCAATTTCTTCATTTCCTACAATGTTTTCTACACAAAAAGACTAAAAGTGTAAGATTTAATTCACTTGAAAATGTCGTCTGCAACATCTTTGAATTTGGACCAGTCTAAAATGTTGCAGTCTGGTAATTAGGTATTTTTCATTCTGACAGTCCGATTGATTTGACATCTGCTTCCATTTGAATTTGGACACGTCTAAGATTTTGTGGTTTTTGAAAGAATAAACTAAGATTTTTCCAAACAATTCTTGGTTTTCAAAACCAGATAATCAATTTTCCTCTAACAACAGACAAGATTGTCAATATCTCGTAGTCTATCAGATCATTATTATATTCACCCTTTCCAACAGTCTTTTAGTTCAAAAGTGATTTGCATGTTATAGCACAAAAAATATTTGTTGGAAAACTAGAATTTGTTAACTTTGTAATCAGTATTTCTCTCTGTAATTGTAAATTTTCCAAAAGTACCCTTTCTTGTTGATTTCAAAGATTGGCTTTGTGTAGATCCATTCAATCAGGGGTACTTATGGTCATGGCTTTTGAAAATGCAAAATCAAACCCTATAATGTTGGACAATTCCAATGATTACCCATAACATTTGCAAATTTTGAAACTGACCCCCCCATCTGTTGCCCTGCAGCCATAACACAGTTCATATGGCATTGGACTCTCACTACTGAGGCGCGTTCTTTAGACCGAGATATTGTAAGATTTCTTCAGATGTTTTAGATAAAGCGTTTTTTAGACTGAGATTTCACCGAGTTGTGGGTTCGAAATGTTCCTTGCTTAATGACGTCATTTGTATATAGGATGGAGCATTCGGAACACCGCGGTTTATAGATTATGGAGCGTTCGGAACCACTCGGTCAATTCTCTTTACATTGTTTCTGCAGATTTAACCAAGGGTTTCCACATGAAGTATAGCTTAATGGCGTCCCTCATTGAGCGTCTTAAAAGTCTTGCTCTAAAGAGCGCTTTATCCTAAAACATCTTAAGAAATCTCGAGATATCTAAAAAAAATCTCGCTCTAAAGAACCCGGCTCTGATCTCTTGCTAGGGCCAATATCCGTTCAGACAAAATTGTCTTTCATCAATGGTTTAATAATCATTTACCTAGCTGAATGCTCAGTGAGGATATCGTGGTAGTAGTGGTATGAGAAACGACTAAAATCCATGGTTGGGTGCTCCAGCCACCCCCTGATATGACCACAGCAGTTGAAAGAGGCATTAAACATCAATCAATTAATCATTCAATTAATCAATCAATCAATCAATATTGAATATTTCAGGGTTTAGCACCTGGATTAGTGCCTGCAGCATGTGGAAGCGCTACACATCACCTGAAGAAACTAGTCAAAGATAATGTTATAGGTAAGAATGAAATTCATATACCCCATGGCAGTTGCTGTTGGGGCGCCCCGGATCATCTGTCAACCAGCTCCCTCCATCCCTCTCTGTCCTTTCAGTTTGTGATTGGGACCACCTCATTCATCTTCAATCTTGTTAATTCGTTGACATCGTCTTCCCACCTCTTCTTCTTTCTTCCTCTCATCCTTCCTCCTTGAACCCATTACCAGACAGCAAAAAATTGGATTGTTCCGATTTTAATGGTGTTGCAGACGACAATTCAATTCTATGAAATTTCACATATTTGGGTCTTTTTGGGTAGAAAACACTGTGGGAAATGATGAAATTGCTTGTCACAAGTAATTTCTTTATTTTCCACAGTGTTTTCCAAATCCAAATCCATGATCTTGTAAGGAAAAAGAGTCAGTGTGTGGTAATGGGTTAACTGTTCCCTGTAGCACTGTCTTGATGAGAGCGAAAATGTGCATGTCTCTAATGGCATAAACCTCACAATTGAAATGGGCCTATAGTCACTAATAAGTCTTATTTTTTTCCTAATTCTAAAGTATACTACTATTTATAAGGAATTAGTTAAATTGCTGTGTAATTAGCTCACCTGAGCACGAAGTGCTCAAGGTGAGCTATTGTGGTCGCTTTTTGTCCGTCGGCGTTTGTCTGTCCGGGTTGACGAGGATATACTAGTGCCGCAATTTGTAGGTAAAAACTGATACCTGTGCTGCAAATGATGATTTCTGTGGAAGTCACAGAAGAAAAATGTGTCCATACATGTTAGAATAACTTCTGTGACAGGTCACTGGTGTCCGTAAAATTTGCAGCAGTAGTCATACGGACGTTTCATCGTTATCGGACGTCCGATTTTTTATGGATGAGACCATAAATTTCACTAAATAGACTGGGACTAAAAAATGCCAGACTGGTTTAAGTCATGGTGCATCAGAGGCATGACAAGCTTCATGATTTCATATAAACAAGCGCTCAGCCGATACTGAAAATCGATAACCAGTCTAGCCAAGTACCCCCTAGCAACACTTCCTGTTACAAGTTACAACTGAAAATTCTTAGTAAGTTTTTAGCACTGTGTATCAAAAGGTTTCATCAGTAATTTACTCAGATTTGGTTATCTATTTGATGTTTTATTGTTTTAACTATTTCTTGCTCTTGAGAAATGAAGAAACAATTGTAAAAAAACAAATGTCATGGGTTTTCGCGATGTAAACAAAGAAATGATCAACATTGATGGGAGGGAAATTTAAAGCTGCTTTTGATCAAAGACCCATAATTTTGAGCCAAATATCCTTGAAAACTGAAAATTCTGATTTTGAATTCAAAGAAATTCCTTTCTACAACTTCTAGTTAACTTTCAAGAATAAGATGACTTAGGGGCGTGAGAGTATTGAAGATTTGACCGAAATAGTTGTAAATAACTGATTATGTAATTATATTCATGGATCAAAGTTTTCTGGAGAATTATTTTGGAAAAACCCTGACACAGCATGCTCGGCATTTTGTGAATCCTGTGGGAAAACGATGAATTACAAGTCGAGTTGGGAAAATGCAGAAGATTCTTATCACAGGAAGAGCTTGAGAATAGTGCAATCAAACCAAGTAAGAACCTTTTCTTTATCTGTCTAGGCGGAGAAAGGTGGTACTGTGAATGCTCGTGCTTGCCAATGGCGATAGTTCACCAAATATAAGTCACTTTACCCTTCCCACCCTTTTTCCACTCTGTCACAGATTTCTATATCTAATGTACAGTTGCACAAGACACTCTGTCCAGCAAATGTGTCAGTCTCAGAAGATGTCCATATTTGACAAGTTGCACAAGTCATTTTGTCCAAAAAATATTCAACAGTCACAGAAGATGTCCATATCTAACATACAGTTGCACAAGACACTCTGTCCAACAAATGTTAGTCACACAAGATGTCCATTTCTGTCTAAAGTTGCACAAGTCAATCTGTCCAACAAATGTCTTACAGTCACAGAAGATGTCAATAATTTTTCAATTTACAGGCCTCCTGGATTCTGCTTTACGTTATCTTTATATACAAAGAGAAGAAAATGCATTGTCTGTATAACAATTTATTTGTGCATATACAGAAAGAATGTTCACTGGCGTAGGAAGAGGGGACAAGATGGGCCAGCCCCCTACCCCTAATAATTTAGAAGGGGGCAGCATATCCTATGCCCCCCAATTATACACCCATACTTAAACATTTGACCACCCCCAATATTATAAACCTTCCTACGCCTTTGATGTTTACACTAGTAATGTTACTCAAATACCACGAACACTGTTTTAGTTTAACATTTTCCAAAGTATGACACACTGCTGACATCTTAACCAATTTCCCAGCCAAAGCCTGACTTTAAATCTTCTTCTTTGAAAATGCTATAGAAACTATTTGGACAAACAAAAAAATTGCTCATTTTCTCCAACTGTCCCAATATTTTCTGTTTGATACTGTTAAAAAAGTCACATCATTAACCCATTCCCACAGGGCAAAACTTTGGACTTTAACAATTTGAAAGATTCTGCAGACAACAAAATAAAGTATTTCTAAGGTAGTAAATGTGTATTGTATAGCATATAAACTATTGAGACAAAAGGAAAAAATGCTGATTATTAGCATTTTCTTCTTTTACTTAAATAAACAACGGTAATTTAACATTTTCAACTTTTCAAAATGACTGATTTATTTCTTTATCTGTCTAGGCGGAGAAAGGTGGTACTGTGAATGCTCGTACTTGCCAATGGCGATAGTTCACCAAATATAAGTCACTTTACCCTTCCCACCCTTTTTCCACTCTCTCACAGATTTCTATATCTAATGTACAGTTGCACAAGACACTCTGTCCAACAAATGTGTCAGTCTCAGAAGATGTCCATATTTGACAAGTTGCACAAGTCATTTTGTCCAAAAAATATTCAACAGTCACAGAAGATGTCCATATCTAACATGCAGTTGCACAAGACACTCTGTCCAACAAATGTTAGTCACACAAGATGTCCATTTCTGTCTAAAGTTGCACAAGTCAATCTGTCCAACAAATGTCTTACAGTCACAGATGATGTCAATAATTTTTCAATTTACAGGCCTCCTGGATTCTGCTTTACGTTATCTTTATATACAAAGAGAAGAAAATGCATTGTCTGTATAACAATTTATTTGTGCATATACAGAAAGAATGTTCACTGGCGTAGGAAGAGGGGACAAGATGGGCCAGCCCCCTACCCCTAATAATTTAGAAGGGGGCAGCATATCCTATGCCCCCCAATTATACACCCATACTTAAACATTTGACCACCCCCAATATTATAAACCTTCCTACGCCTTTGATGTTTACACTAGTAATGTTACTCAAATACCACGAACACTGTTTTAGTTTAACATTTTCCAAAGTATGACACACTGCTGACATCTTAACCAATTTTCCAGCCAAAGCCTGGCTTTAAATCTTCCTCTTTGAAAATGCTATAGAAACTATTAGGACAAACAAAAAAAGTGCTCATTTTCTCCAACTGTCCCAATATTTTCTGTTTGATACTGTTAAAAAAGTCACATCATTAACCCATTCCCACAGGGCAAAACTTTGGACTTTAACAATTTGAAAGATTCTGCAGACAACAAAATAAAGTATTTCTAAGGTAGTAAACGTGTATTGTATAGCATATAAACTATTGAGACAAAAGGAAAAAATGCTGATTATTAGCATTTTCTTCTTTTACTTAAATAAACAACGGTAACTTAACATTTTCAACTTTTCAAAATGACTGATTTATTTCTTTATCTGTCTAGGCGGAGAAAGGTGGTACTGTGAATGCTCGTACTTGCCAATGGCGATAGTTCACCAAATATAAGTCACTTTACCCTTCCCACCCTTTTTCCACCCTGTCACAGATTTCTATATCTAATGTACAGTTGCACAAGACACTCTGTCCAACAAATGTGTCAGTCTCAGAAGATGTCCATATTTGACAAGTTGCACAAGTCATTTTGTCCAAAAAATATTCAACAGTCACAGAAGATGTCCATATCTAACATACAGTTGCACAAGACACTCTGTCCAACAAATGTTAGTCACACAAGATGTCCATTTCTGTCTAAAGTTGCACAAGTCAATCTGTCCAACAAATGTCTTACAGTCACAGAAGATGTCAATAATTTTTCAATTTACAGGCCTCCTGGATTCTGCTTTACGTTATCTTTATATACAAAGAGAAGAAAATGCATTGTCTGTATAACAATTTATTTGTGCATATACAGAAAGAATGTTCACTGGTGTAGGAAGAGGGGACAAGATGGGCCAGCCCCCTACCCCTAATAATTTAGAAGGGGGCAGCATATCCTATGCCCCCCAATTATACACCCATACTTAAACATTTGACCACCCCCAATATTATAAACCTTCCTACGCCTTTGATGTTTACACTAGTAATGTTACTCAAATACCACGAACACTGTTTTAGTTTAACATTTTCCAAAGTATGACACACTGCTGACATCTTAACCAATTTCCCAGCCAAAGCCTGGCTTTAAATCTTCCTCTTTGAAAATGCTATAGAAACTATTAGGACAAACTAAAAAAGTGCTCATTTTCTCCAACTGTCCCAATATTTTCTGTTTGATACTGTTAAAAGAGTCACATCATTAACCCATTCCCACAGGGCAAAACTTTGGACTTTAACAATTTGAAAGATTCTGCAGACAACAAAATAAAGTATTTCTAAGGTAGTAAATGTGTATTGTATAGCATATAAACTATTGAGACAAAAGGAAAAAATGCTGATTATTAGCATTTTCTTCTTTTACTTAAATAAACAACGGTAACTTAACATTTTCAACTTTTCAAAATGACTGATTTATTACGGAATATCCTATCAACCAAGTAAAGTTAAGTCAAATGAAGTACTTCCGGTCTTTACATGAGCATGACATGTTTTCCAACTCAAAGATGATACCATTTAGTGTGATAGGTCATAAAAGCGTCGCACGACTAGCTTAGGCCAGCAGAAATGTTCAGTTACAGAGCGACATCTCCCCAGTCGGCTCTGAAGGGAACTCTCTTAATGGATATTTGCACCACTCTTCCTGCTTTTAATGGCAAACATAATGAAGAAATGGTTAAAAGAAATTATAATATATAACATACTTAGGGATAAGGAGAAATTGCTGATTATTATAATGACTTCGACCATCGACACAGTGTGACGGTAACTTCTGATTGAAAGAAATACCAGGAATCCATTGTTAGGTGCTCCGACCGCCGCGATATAACTGCAATATTGTTGAAAGCGGCGTAAAACCCATTCAAACAAACAAACAAACCACTGGACATGTTCACTTCCAAATAAAATGAAAAATAGCTTGTTGTTTACATGGAAATGATATCAAAATGCAATGACATTATTTCCATATTATGACGAAAAGCTATATAATGCAAAGGAAAATTACATGAATTGATTGGCATTGCTCGCAACCTTTAGGAGGGTCAAAGCATTACTTCGGGTGCATATGATAACTAGTATTTGACAAACTTTCGTGAAATTGCTCGTGTGACAATAGCTAGGACAAACTTGCGTGACTTTAGCACACAAAGGAAGTGCAGTGCGAACACTTTTTCCTTTGTCACATAAGTAAGGCTGCCACACAACTACCAAGCCGTAGGTCCGTCCGTCTGTCTGTCCGTCCGTCTGTTCACATTTTGTTGTTACCACTCTAGTATCTACAAATATTTACCAATCTTAATCAAACTTGGCCAAAACATGTATGACCATAAGTTCTCGGATGAGTTCGATTTTGAGTCAGATCGGACAAGGAAGTCCAGAGTTATGTGCCCTTGAATGTCAAAAATAGCTAGTTTTGACTTTGTTACCACTCTAGCATCTACAAATATTGACAAATCTTAACTAAACTTGGTCAAAATATATATGACTATAAGTTCTCGGATGAGTTCAATTTTGAGTCAGATCGGACTAGAAAGTCCAGAGTTATGTGCCCTTGAACGTCGAAAATGACTAGTTCTTGGATAAGTTCAATTTTCAGTCAGATCGGACTAGGAAGTCTGGAGTTATGTGCCCTTGAACATCAAAAATGAGTAGTTTTGACTTTGTTACCACTCTAGCATCTACAAATATTGGTCAAAATATGTATGACTATAAGTTCTCGGATGAGTTCGATTTTGAGTCAGATCGGACCTGGAAGTCTGGAGTTATGTGCCCTTGAACATCAAAAATAGCTAGTTTTGACTTTATTACCACTCTAGCATCTACAAATATTGACCGGTCAAAACAAAACTTTGCAACAATGTTGGTAACTATAAGTTCTAAGATGAGTTCAATTTTTAATCAGATCGGACTACGAAGTCTGGAGTTATGTGCCCTTGAACGTCAAAAATGGCTAGTTTTGACTTTGTTACCACTCTAGCATCTACAAATATTGACCAATCTAAACCAAACTTGGTCGAAATATGTATGACCATAAGTTCTCGAATGAGTTTAATTTTGAGTCAGATCGGACTTGGAAGTCTGGAGTTATGTGCCCTTGAACGTCAAAAATGGCTAGTTTTGACTTTGTTACCACTAGCATCTACAAATATTGACCGGTCAAAACAAAACTTTGCATCAATGTTGGTAACTATAAGTTCTCAGATGAGTTCAATTTTTAATCAGATCGGACTAGGAAGTCTGGAGTTATGTGCCCTTGAACGTCAAAAATGGCTAGTTTTGACTTTGTTACCACTCTAGCATCTACAAATATTGACCAATCTAAACCAAACTTGGTCAAAATATGTATGACCATAAGTTCTCGAATGACTTCAATTTTGAGTCAGATCGGACTTGGAAGCCTGGAGTTATGTGCCCTTGAACGTCAAAAATGGCTAGTTTTGACTTTGTTACCACTCTAGCATCTACAAATATTGACCGGTCAAAACAAAACTTTGCAACAATGTTGGTAACTATAAGTTCTCAGATGAGTTCGATTTTTAATCAGATCGGACTAGGAAGTCTGGAGTCATGTGCCCTTGAACGTCAAAAATGGCTAGTTATGACTTTGTTACCACTCTAGCATCTACAAATATTGACATATCAAGACAAAACTTTGCCACAATGTTGGTGACTTCGATTTCCAGTGTGATTGAAGTATGATGTCTGGAGTTATGTGCCCTTGAATCTGACAAAATTGCTGTTTTCGACTTTATTTACACTGTAGCATCTACATTTATTGACTAATCAAGACAAAACTTGGCCACAATGTTGGTGGCCATAAGATCCTGGATGAGTGAAACTTTCAGCTTGATTTGAGTAGAAAAATTAGAGTTATTGGCCCTTGAATTTCACAAAATTACAGTTTTCCACTTTATTTTCACTCAAACAGTATATTGACCAATCAAAAAAAAAAAAAAAAAAAAAAAAAAAAAAAAAAAAAAAATGGACATAATGTTGATGAGAATACTTTTATCAGAACAGAGTTATGTGTCCTTGACTGTGTTGTTTTCTTGCACTTTGTTTTTACTGTAACAGCCACAAATATTGATCATTCAAGATTATGAAAGCAGTTTTCAGCTGGATCATAATCTCACATCTTAAATTATGTGCTCTTGACAACATTGTGACTTTCATTCTATCTAGGTTCAGGTGAGCGATTAAGGACCATCATGGTCCTCTTGTTTTAAAATTACCATGGAAACAGGAAATTAAGCCATTCCCACACATGATGATTTTTGACTCCCCTAAAGGAAAACATTGTGGAAAATGGAGATATTGCTTGTCACAAGCAATAGCCTAATTTCCAACAATGTTTTCTTACCCAAAATGACCAAAAAGGTAAAATTTCATTCACTTGAAATTACTGTCTGCAAGATCTTTCCATTTCGACCAGGCTAAAATGTTGCCATCTAGTAATGGGTTAAGGCTTATCCGTGAATTTCTATCAACCTAGACACAGTGGAGATTGTGCATCATGGGATGGATAACGAATATGCACAAAATAATCTCGATTCTGTTAAGATTTTTTGCAATTATTTCCTTATTTGTGCGTCAATTTTCAATAGGTTTGTTGCATGTACCCCTCCTTACCAAGCTCTTTCATTGGATGTATGACATAATAGATAACTCGTGATACTTTTTCCAAAATATTGTCCCGACCGACCAGAGAGCAAAATGGTAACGACTACGGCCAAATTAACCACGCTTCAGGTAAGAATTTGTGCAATAACTTTATTTCTGCTTCAATTTTCATGCAGTTTGTTGCATGTACTCCGCCTTACTGAGCCCTTTTCTCAGATGTATTACTTTTCTGGAAACTCGTTGTATTTTCCTCGAAAATCGATCCCAACTGACTAGCAAAATGACCTGGATTTTTTGTCGTTTTTCTGGTCGGTTGGGATCATTTTTTGGACGAAGTAAGTCATATATCTGAGGAAAGAACTCAGTAATGTGGGGTACATGCAACAAACCGCTTGAAAATTGACACAGAAATAAGAAAATTATTGCACAATTTCTTACCTGAAGCGACGCAAATTTGTCCGTATTCGTTATGATTTTATCCATCCCATCATGCACAATCTCCACCGTGCTAGATACCTTCTAAATCATTGGAAATACAGAAGTAATTAGGTTTCTATGTACAGTAAGAAAATGATTGAATGTGTGGCTCTTGTCTTGAATGGGGACCTTTGGGCCAGTTTTATCAAAACATTTAAGACTTATTTTTGTACTACTTAGTTCCACACATTTAGGTCAAGTTCAAGGTCACTCTTTTGATAAATAGCCTTTTGGAGGACATTTGTGTTTCTTTAAAACATATTGATCTATTGATAATTTCCTTTTCTTTCAGAATATATACCTGGTGAACAACATATGTGGAAACTCAGACTACGAAAAGTCTAACATGTGACTACGAAAAGTCTAACATGTGACTACGAAAAGTCTAACATGTGACTACGAAAAGTCTAACATGTGACTCCTTTATGTGATCCTAATATAGATTTATAGATCTACATGTACTCAGTATTTCATGTGAAATATGTGACTCGATTATGTGATTCTAACATATATACCCAGTCTTTCAATTTTAATCTTTGTATGGTGTCATAAAATCTAGAGTAAAAGAAAATAAATGAAAAATGAAATAAAAAATGTCACTTGTCCTTTAGCGAATGTGCATGCATACTTTTCACTCATACTGCGAGCAGAGCTACAGATAAGAGGGGGTGATGGCTTTTCAAAATGCCTCAAAATGGAATATTTAGTTCATTGTTCATCAAACACTATGTTGTGGGTACTCATAAGAATTGTCTCGTCGAGATGATTCAAATGAGTACCCACAACATGGGGTTTGGATTTGAAATAACAAATCTAGAATGCCTTCTACATCTCATATCTGTTGCGATGTGCCAGTATCTGCTCGTCCTGTGGAAGGTTTCATAGGTACAGGCACGCGGATGAGTGGATTTCTTGGACCATAGAATATCGAATTTGTCCATGCAGATTTGCGCCTTTGATCAGTAATTGGCTGTTTAGTGATAAGGAGGGTCCCTGTTTAGGATGATACCTAATAAGAAATCATTGGAAAATATTGAGACAAAAGAAGTAAAGGTCTTTTCTTTGAAACTCAACGTGCTGCTGCAAAATATATATGTTAAGTTTTGTTCAAATTTATGTCAATAAAAATAATATTGGTTCTGTTGTTTGAGAAAGAATGAATCTTTCACAGGTAAGACCTCTCTCATATCAAAGGTTTGCAAAACATTTAAGCAAAAGAGGATAATGTTAATAAAGTTTTTTCCTTCAATATTTTTGGACTATGATGTAAACAATTTGTTTTATATTTTTGTTGTTGTCAACAGCTGCTTTGAAATCAGATCAGTCTAAAATTTTGTGTGCTAAAGGCTCAAAGCATGTGCTGTTCAAAAGGTTAATTAAATCTACCATGCAACTTTTATATACAGTTGAAACTTGTGTCAAAGTTGTAGGTAAATATCAGATGAACTCGTCAGATTTTTGTTCAGTAAATGATATCAAACCATTTTTGTTATTAGCTCGACTTTTCGAAAAAAATGAGAGCTTATACTGTCACCCGGGCGTCGGCGTTGCAACAAAGGTTAAAGTTTTTTCAAACATCAATAACTTCCATACTTTCAAAGGGATTCAACCCAAACTTGGAATACCTATTCACCATCACACCATCTACCTTACTACCAGGGCCCATGACCCTGGCTCCACTATATTTGGAGTTATGCCCCCTTTATACTAAGCAACTTAGAAAGTCGAGCGCGCTGTCTTCGGACAGCCCTTGTTGATTAAGTACGTTCATTATTAAAATATAGTAGTAATAGGAAAGAAATTGCCCGAAAGGAGCAATTTCTTTCTTTTTCCTTGTATATTCAAAGGCTGCATTTATTTTGAAATTCTTTTGTTTGAAATATTAGATATCCATTGATTGGAATTGGGCTACAATTCCACTTCAATTTAAGCAGAAATTTGACTTATCAGATGTCGAGATAACAAGTGTCAAAGTTCTGTGACTCGTTGATTTTAAACTGTATTCGGAGAAGAATTATAATTAGTTCAAACTGTTGATTTTTAAAAAAGTAAATGTTTTAAAATATTTCTTTGTTTTCTAATCATTTTTTTATCAATAGACAAAAGATACATTTTGTCAGACTTTCCCTATGGGTAGGAGATAGTTCTACACATTCATAAAGAAGTCCCTTCTAGCGTGACCGGTCACAATTAAATTTAACACAATTGTACGAGGCACATGCAAAACTGAGCCAACACGAAAGTCTTTCCTTAACCCTTTCCAAAACAAATTGTGTTTGTAAAACACAAATACCCCCGAAATGGCTATTTTTGGAGAAAGGCCAAAGTTAAGTTTCCATGTTAAGTTTCGGACTGATGGACGGACAGACACAAAAACGGTAAAAGAGTATGTCCCAATCTTTGGATATGTTTGGTTTGGACATCTCTTATAGAAAATGCAGGGAAAACATTGGGACAAAAGAAGAAAAATTTCTCCTTTAACCTCAATATTTTCTATGTTTTCCACTTTTGACAAGACATTGTCTTGTTTTCTGCTACTTGTTACAAAATGGACTAGATCTACTGAGTCCTAAACCATATTGTCGCTTGTGAAAGGGTACATGTACCCATTCTCGCACACTGACGCTTTTTGAGGCCACACAAGATGACTCGTAGGTTTGGAAAGCATTGTGGAAAATGTAGAAATTGCTTGTCACAAACAATTTCTCCATTCCCCTTAATGTTTTCTACTCAGCTAGACCAAAAATCTTATTCACCTCAAATTGTCATCTGCAACATCTTTGAATTTGTCCTGGTCTAAAATTTTGCCATCTGGTAGGGATTGAGAGTTGTGTCTCGATCTTACAAGGAAAAATAAAACAAGCTGGAAAATATCTTTATTATGCTTGATTAATAAAAGAATAAAAAATATCATGTGTGAGCATTCAGAAACAAATAGTGCTTGAACAATTATAAATATAAAACAAGAGAAGACAAGTAAATGAAAATTAACAAAATAAATTGCATTTTAATATGTTTACATACACTTAATGTAACTTAAATTTGAGTTCCAGATTTGAGATTCGAAGAGAATGTAAATTATTTGACATAAAGATCATAAGCATAGGAAGGTTTATATTAGGGGGTAGGGCAAATGTTTAAATATGGATTATTATTGGGGGGCATAGGATATGCTGCCCCCCTTCCAGTGGCGGATCCAGAGGGGGTTCGGGAGGTTTGAACGAACCCCCCTTTGTAGCCTGATAATTTCATTTTCATGCAGAAACTCAGTCAAAATTGTGTGATACTAGAAAAACGAACCCCCCTATTTGCATATATCTGAACCCCCCTAACAGAAATCCTGGATCCACTGCTGCCTTCTAAATTATTAGGAGGGGGCCTGTCCCCCTAACCCCTAGCGCCCCCCCCCCCTCTTCCTACGCCAGTGAAGATAGCATGTCTACAGTAAAGTATGGTCGCTCTGCATACAAAAGTTTTGCACAAACACTTAAATTACGTAATAGCATTATTTGCCCTATCCCAATTGACAACATTTTTGGGTGATCCAATTAGGAAGATGATGCAGAAAACAAAGTAGTTTTTTATACGAAAGGAATTTGTGTACAATATAGCACAGAAAATATTGAGACAAAAGAAGAAAATGCTAGTTATAAGCATTTTCTTCTTTTGACTCAATGTTTTCCCAATCCCTTTCTATCAGTGACCTTAAAATCAGGTCTTTTTTGGGAAAAAATTAACCAGCTTCAACTAGACATGGGACAATACCTTTCAGACAAATCAGAATTTCAAAGGTGCTGTAGATGACAAAATCCATGTCAATTAAGCATATTGGTATCCCATAACATCACAACTGAAAACATCAAGGGAAAAGAGTAAATGCTGATTGTTAGAATTTTCTTCTTTTCACTGTCTCACTCACTCACTCCAAGGTTTCATATATCAGGTAGAAGCTTTGGCAGCGTCAATGGTGGGTTCCCTTCCAGATAGCTGGCTTACTGCATGCATGGCTGTCCTTACCCCTGTTCTCCACTTGTCCTTCTCTTAAGGGTCGATTTTGGTCAAGTTCCACTCTCTACGGTCCCTCTCAGTTAGTTTTTTCCACGACAACTTAGGTCTTCCCACTCTGTGAAAGCTTGTGACCTGCATGTTGGATGCTGTCTTAATTGCACCATTAGGTCTCTCCACATCACTG
The DNA here is from genome assembly GCA_963680895.1 of Fragum sueziense. Classification (NCBI taxonomy): domain Eukaryota; kingdom Metazoa; phylum Mollusca; class Bivalvia; order Cardiida; family Cardiidae; genus Fragum; species Fragum sueziense. The sequence goes on along the minus strand of OY804608.1, from coordinate 35,035,678 downwards.
AACCATCTGAGCCTCCTCTCCCGTAAGATAAGTTCCAGGGCCCTGTTTTACTAATGAACGTACAATTATTTTTTGCGTAATTACTTGTAACAACAAACCTGATTGGCCTAATCCGATTTTTCGTGCAATCAGATGCCTTGTTACACAGTTTACACAAAAATATGATCGTAAATTTGTTAGTAAAACGGGGCCCAGGTCTTGGAGACCAAGCTGTTCAAGGAGTTTTCTGGATTTTTCCAAAATGTTATCTATCATACACCAAAATAAGTTCTTATTTATGAAAAGTCCTTCACTAACTAGAATATCACAGACTTTAAATGGAATGTATGGGACTACTTCAACAAAAACATCTTAACCCTTTCCTAAACGGCAAAATTTTAGAGTGATCCACTTCAAGAACTGACAAAAATGACAAAATGGATTTTACTAAATATAGAATTTGTGTAAAGTATGGCACAGAAATTATTGAGGCAAAAGGAGAAACTGCTGGTTATCAAGCAGTATCTTCTTTTGTTTTAATGTTTTCCCAAGCCTTTTCTATTAGGGACGTCCAAACCAGGTCTTGTTTGGGAAATTGTTAAGGCAATTTCCAATATTAAAACAAACAAAAAATCTCAAAAGATCACTGGCAAGACGCTGGACAGTCTAAATAATTATCTTGTGACTTGGTACGGCACGGTCGTGTCTATTCTCTTATAGATGACAAAAGCTACAAGTAATCCTAGTATAGCACCGATCACGAGCATTCCAATTCCCAGTCCAGCCATGGCACCTGAAAAATATAGTGATAAAACTAGTCATCAAACAACAGTATAGTCGCTTTTCATCGAAAACCTCATAACTGCAGCTTATAACAAGCTGCAGTTGAGAGGTTTTTTGTTGAAAAGCAATGAAATATTCTCATATAGATGACAAAAAGCCACCAGCAATCCTAGTATAGATCTAGTACCGATCACAAGCATTCCTATTCCTAGTATGGCCATGGCGCCTGAAAAATAAAGTTAACCCTTTCCTTAACGGCAAAAATTCAGGGTGGTACAATTCTAAAGCTGCTATAGACAGAACAAACCAAAGTTTCTAAATTTAATCACAATAAGTTTCTGAAGAAAGGTCTCCCCAAAAGAGTCTCGAACTATCTCAAAGTTCTCATTGTAAAGTCAGAGCTGTAGATAAATAGGGGTGATTGCTTTTCAAAATGCAATTTTTGTTTTATGGTTCATCAAACCCTATGTTGTGGGTATTCATTTGAATTGTCTCATTGAGACGATTCAGACTAGTATCCATTACATAGGGTTTGAATTTGAAATAAATTTAGAATGTCTTCGCCCCTCTGTGAAGTAACATTAATGCATAAAATGTAGATAGCGTACACATTATTAGGGTACATGAGATTTTGGGAAATATACTATATTTCTTAAACCAGTAATATAATGATTGAACAAGAGGGCCAAGATGACCCTAAATCACTCACCTTAGAGAATTTCAAGAATTTGAGGAGAAGATTGTATATATAGTATCTTTTGTTTCATCTCGCATCCAAAAGTTCTGATCAACTTTAATAGCCAAAAGACAATTACTACACACACAATTTCAAAGCTCTAGGCCTTATAGCTTGGGAGGAGGTTTGGTTTGGCTTATTGGGGTTTTATGCCGTTTTCAACTACTACGGCAGCTGGAGCACCTGACCATGGATTCTTGTCCTTTCTCATACCAGTACTACCACATCACCCTAGCCGAGCCTCTAGCTGCTACGACACATAGGTTCACGATACCAAACCATTGACGGGTGACATTTTTGTCCGTAAGGGTATTTGCCGCGACCGGGTATCGAACCAGGGACCTCTCGAATGAGAGGCAGATGCGCTACGAACTGCACCATGGTCGCGGACAGTTTGGGAAGAGAAGATTCTTTTGTAGTAATGGACAGACGGACAGATGGACCCACAGCTAGCTAGACGAACAGGCAATGGACGGTGAGTGATCACAATATATTGTACTTCAACCTTAGCACTTCATACAAAGGTAATCTAATAATACCTGGGCTGTATTTCTGCAGAGTTGAAGGCTTATCGGTCCTCTGTGACATGGTAGAGAAAGTTTCCCATAGAGTGTCTCTAACTATCTCAAAATTCTGTATGAAAAACAACATTAAAAACAGTAATATGAGCATCTTCGCAAGCCAAGGGTGACATCTACGACGCAACGTCGTTTCTGTATTCACCCTTGGCGTATTTAGTCCGATTTTCTTGGTCTCCTGGAAAGCGTTTTCATTGGTTCCAGCGAGGTCTCAGATTGTCGACTGACACATTTGTTATGAATAACCAAATCATGACAACGGGCGGGAAAAAGCATTGCATTTGCAACTCAAAAACGCGAAGATGGGCGATTTTTCCTAAGAATTTCTCTGCAATAGACTGGAATTCCCTAACTATAATCGACAAATTATTATACTTTCGACAATTCGACCAAAAAAGCAGCTAACTTTTACATAATCCGCATGACGTATGATGCGAAAGACAACGCATGTTAATGACGTCATCAATAATGGACGTAAACAACAAGCAGAACAACTGCTAGGCGTCGCTTCGCGATTACAAGAAATTCGGACTAAATCCGCCAAGGGTGAATACAAACTTAGGTGTGTTCAACCTTGGCTAGCGAAGATGTAATATGTGATGCATAAGATAACTAGACAAAGTTGTTGAAAATGTTCTTAGCGTTAACCCTTTCCAAAACAAGACTTGGTTTTCACATCCAAAAAAGAAAGTGTTCTGGGAAACATTGAGACAAAAGAAGAAAATGTTGATGATCAACATTTTCACGTTTTGTCTCAAAATTTTCTGTGTTTTATTATATCCAAATCCAATCTTTATCATCATACATTTTGTAGTCTGCAAAAAACTTTCCACTTCGAACAGTGTAACTGTTACAATTTGGGAAAGGGTTAAATATGTGGCAAAAAGAAAACCTGAGAAACACAAGATCCCCTGTTAGGGGGAGTGCCAAACTATTGTAAATATATATAGAATAAGCTGCAGTAAGGAGGTTTTCGTTGAAAAGCAATGATAGCCAATTACAATATTTATGCTCTTATGTCTTGATATATACACATTATACTAACTTGTTCTATAGTTGGGTATTGAACATCAAAGTTGAGCCCTGTAGCAATAGCTTCTTGGAGATTAAGTTACAGAATTATATTGCAGTGATTTTTTACCTGCGCATCCTGCTACTTTTACCCATAATTTGGTCTCTGGGATGCAAAGTTTTAATTCTAGCGAGTCCCAGGATGCAACAATTTTTACAGATTTCCTATTAAAAATAGTGTATTGGATTCACTAAGCTAGTAGCTGGACTCATTGATATGGAATCCAGCGAGTCCCTAGGACTCACAGTCTTAAAATTGTAAAAAAATCACTGATATTGTCACTTTTCAACAAGAATCTCGTAACTGCAGCTTAATACAAGCTGCAGTTAGGATGTTTTCGTTGAAAAGCAATGATACCCAATTACAATATTTATGCTCTCATATCTTGATATACACATCATACTCACTTGTTCTATGGTTGGGTATTGAACATCAAAGTTGAGCCTTGTAGCAATGGCTTCTTGAAGATTAAGTTACAGAATTATTGTGTCACTTTTCAACAAGAATCTCGTAACTGCAGCTTAGAATAAGCTGCAGTAATGAGGTTTTCGTTGTTAAGCAATGATACCCAATTACAATATTTATGCTCTTATGTCTTGATATATGGGTCAATTTCAAAAAGTGTGCACTTTTCTGTGATTTCTACATTAAAAGGTTACTTTTGAGTTTTGTGACTGGCGTTTTTTTGTATACATAGTAACTGTTAGTCTTAAAATATTTATCCATAGCAAAATAGCGTACTTTTTCAGACAAGAGGCCCAGAGGGCCTTATCGGTCACCTGAATCAAATGAGCAGAAACAGTTAAGGAAAATGTTAAAAGTTAACTAATAGCGCCCCCCCCCCCCAGCACTACCATTTTTTGTCAGTCTTTTTTCTCTTGTACAAACTTATTTAAAGACTCAAATACCAAATGTGAATTCAATCCAACAATAGAACATTTCTTAATATGTACCCTATTTACCCCCTTTTGGGGCCCCAAAGGGAGATAACTCCATGATTTGTAAAAATCTGAAGCGGCTTCCCAATGGGATGCTTCCTGCCAAGTTTGGTAGAAATCTGTCCAATGGTTCTCAAAAAGAAATAGAAAATGTTCAAAGTTAAGAAATAATGCGAACCCCTCCCATCACCCATCCCCAGCACGACCATTTATTGGCAGATTTTTTTCTCTTGTACAAACTTTGTAGTCCTTGCCCTAAAGACTTTAATTTCCAAATGTGTATCCAATGCAACAGCCGGTTCATGAGTAGAAGATTTTTTAAGATGTACCCTATTTACCCCCTTTTGGCCCTTTAAGGGACCCCAAAGGAAGACAAGAGATGTTTGTAAAACATATATGCCCCCTCAAGGGCCTATATTTGATGTAGGTCAAAGTCCAAGGTCAAGGTAACAAGGTCCAAGGTCATGGTCACATATGAAAGGTCTTGGTAGGAGGTGTCTATGTGTGAAATATCAAAGCCGTATATTTAAAAGTAAAATGAAACATAGGCCAGGTTAAAGTTTTTACAAGTAGGCCAAATGTCAAGGTCATGGTCAAATGTGAAAGGTCTTGGTTGGAGGTGTCCATGTGTGAAATATCAAGGCTGTAGGTGTAAAAGGACATGATATATATGCCTGGTTTCAGTCTTTTTAAAAGTAGGTCAAACTCCAAGGTCAAGGTTGCAATATTCAAAGTCATGGTCAAATGTGAAAGGTCTTGGTAGGAGGTGTCTATGTGTGAAATATCAAGGCTGTAGGTGTAATAGGACATAAGATAAAGGCTATGTTAAAGATTTCTAAAAGTATGTAAAAATCAAAGGTCGATGACATACAGGCCAATGTCATGGTCAAATGTGAAAGGTCTTGGTAGGGGGTGTCCATGTGTAAAATATTGAGACTGTATAGGTAACAGGACATGAGATATAGGCCTAGTTTAAGTTTTTTTTTAAAGTAGGTCAAACTCCAAGGTCAAGGTCCAAGGTCATGGTCAAAAGTAAAATATCTTGGTTGAAAGTGACCATGTGTGAAATATCAAGGCTGTAAATGTAAAATGACATGAAATATAGGCCAGATTAATGTATTATTAAAGTAGGTTAAACACCAAGGTCAAGGTCACAAGGTCCAAGGTCATGGTCAAATGTGAAAGGTCTTGGTCGTAGGTGTCCATGTGTGAAAAACCAAGGCTGTATGTGTAAAAGGACATGATATATCAGCTAGATTAAAGTTTTTTTAAAGTAGGTCAAAGTCCAAGGTCAAGGTCACAAGGTCCAAGGTCATGGTCAAATGTGAAAGGTCTTGGTAAGATGTGTCCATGTGTGAAATACCAAGGCTGTATGTGTAATAGCACATAAGATATAGGCCCAGTTTAATTTATTTAAAAGTAGGTCAAACTCCAAGGTCAAGGCCACATGGTCCAAGGTCATAGTCGTATGTGATAGGTCTTGGTCAGAGGTTTCCATGTGTCAAATATCAAGGCTGTATGTGTAAAAGGACATGATATATCGGTCAGGTTAAAGTTTTTCAAAAGTAGGTCAAACTCCAAGGTCAAAGTCACAGAGTCCAAGGTCATGGTCAATTATGAAAGGTCTTGGTAAGATGTGTCCATGTGTGAAATATCAAGGCTGTATTTGTAAAAGGTCACGAGATATTTGCCGGGTTTAATTTTTTCAAAATTGGTCAAACTCCAAGGTCAAGGTCACAAGGTCCAAGGTCATCAAGCCTGTATGTGTAAAAGGACATGAGATATAGGCAAGGTTAAGAATTAAGTGTAAAAATCAACAAAGGGCAATAACTCCAAGAATTTGATTGGCAGAGTTACGGTTCTTGTACAATGCACCTCTCCATAATAAAATCTATTCACCTGTAAAGTTTCATGATTCTACCTTACATATTTTTTGAGTTGTGCTCCGGACAAGAATCAAGTTATAAACTCAACAAAGGGCAATAACTCAGAAAATTTGATCAGCAGAGTTACGGTTCTTGTGCACTGCACCTCTCCATAATGAGATCTATCTACCTATTAAGTTTCATGATTCTGCCTTACATACTTTTTGAGTTATGCTCCGGACAATAATCAAGTTTGAAAATCAACAAAGGGCAATAACTCAAAAAAATTGATCAGCAGAGTTACGGTTCTTGTGCACTGCACCTCTCCATAATGAGATCTATCCACCTGTAAAGTTTCATGATTGTACCTTACATACTTTTTGAGTTATGCTCCGGACAAGAATCAAGTTATAAAATCAACAAAGGGCAATAACTCATAAAATTTGATCGGCAGAGTTACGGTTCTTGTGCACTGCACCTCTCCATAATGAGATCTATTCACCTGTGAAGTTTCATGATTCTACCTAACATACTTTTTGAGTTATGCTCCGGACAAAAATCAAGTTTGAAAATCAACAAAGGGCAATAACTCAAAAAATTTGATCAGCAGAGTTACGGTTCTTGTGCACTGCACCTCTCCATAATGAGATCTATCCACCTGTAAAGTTTCATGATTGTACCTTACATACTTTTTGAGTTATGCTCCGGACAAGAATCAAGTTATAAAATCAACAAAGGGCAATAACTCAAAAAATTTGATCGGCAGAGTTACGGTTCTTGTGCACTGCACCTCTCCATAATGAGATCTATCCACCTATGAAGTTTCATGATTCTACCTTTAATACTTTTCGAGTTATGCTCCGGACAAGGTTTGGTCTACGGACAGACCGACCGACATACGGACCGACCGACCGACCTTCCGACCGACACTTGCAAAACAATATACCCCCATTTTCTTCGAAAGGGGGCATAATAACTCCATGATTTGTACAAAATCTGAAGTGGCTTTCTATTTTAAGATGCTTCCTGCCAAGTTTGGTTGAAATCTGTCCAATGGTTTTTAATAAGAAGTCGAAAATGTTAAGTTAACTAATAACACGACCCCCCCCCCATTTCCCATCCCCAGCACGGCCATTTCTGGACAGATTTTTTTTTCTTGTACAAACTTTGTTGTCCTTGCCCTAAAGACTCTAAATACCAAATGTGAATCCAATCCAACAGCCGGTTCATGAGAAGAAGATTTTTTAAGATGTACCCTATTTAACCCCTTTTAGGCCCCTTATGGGGCCCCAAAGGCAGATAACTCCATGATTCGTACAAATCTGAAGCGGCTTCCCATGGGGATGCTCCATGCCAATATTGGCTGTAATCCGTCCAATGGTTCTCAAAAAGAAGTCGAAAATGTTAAGTTAACAAATAACGTGATCCCCCCTCCCATCTCCCCTCCCCCGCACGGCCATTTCTGGACAGATTTTTTTCTCTTGTACAAACTTTGTTGTCCTTGCCCTAAAGACTCTAAATACCAAATGTGAATCCAATCCAACAGCCGGTTCATGAGAAGAAGATTTTTAAAGATGTGCCCTATTTAACCCCTTTTAGGCCCCTTATGGGGCCCCAAAGGGAGATAACTTCATGATTCGTACAAATCTGAAGCGGCTTCCCATGGGGATGCTCCCTGCCAAGTTTGGTTGTAATCCGTCCAATGGTTCTCAAGAAGAAGTCGAAAATGTTAAAAGTTAACGCACGACGGACGACGCACGACGACAGACGAAACACGGTCGCAATAGGTCACCATGACCTTCGGTCAGGTGACCTAATAAAGTGAAATTGGTGCTCATATGTCTGTAAAAATCACCAAAATTGCGTGTGACTTCGTCGTACCCTTGACTTTCACAAGCAAATACAGAAAAACTACTAAACTTTCTCGTATGAAAATTACATGATTGAATTAAATGAGCCAAAAATTAGTAACAGCAGTATCCAATGAGACTAGATAGGACGTAATATAAGATTTATGAGCTGAAAATATGTTGTATCACGACGCCGCGTCAGTGGCGTAACGGTAACATGTTTTGCCAGATTTTATTCAATTGAGCAGACGAATTTGAAAAATAACTACTGCTTCCTAAAACGACACTTTTATAAAAACATGCGACAGCAGCGGATCTAATGCAAGTAGCTTAATGCCGTCTCTAGGAGCAAAACAGTAGATGAGATTGACACAGTACTTTTTTATCATGTCATTGGTGTAACGCCTTTTTACATAATACATGAACGTTGGATTTGAATGAGATTTGGACGTTTTGGAAGTCATGTAAACTCCTGGTCTATGAATTCATCAAATTTAGAGATATCTTTCGTTACTCTGAGTATCACTGGATAAAATCCGAATACTGTCAGTGGTGTAACGGTCAGTGGAGTAACGATAACATGTAACACAAATTGTATTTTGGGACATTTGATACATGGGGAGTAAAGAATTTGTATGTGATATTTAGAGGTAACTATCTAAGGAATACAGTCAACAAAAAACATTTTGAAAATATACAAATTGCAGCGTGAAAATAACATTAATAGCTAGTTTTGTTACACCATTGACTATATTTCGTTACACCATTGACATTTTTGCTCAGAACAGTATTTTACGAAAGCATTATTAGAAGGTACTTCCTTTGTGATGGCAATTTATATCTATACCATTCTGAAGAAATGATATAATTCTTTTGCAGGATAAAATTGTACAAAATCATTATAAAACAAGGTTTTAGTTAAAACCGTTACACCACTGACATAGTTTAAAGATGTCAGTGGTGTAACTGGTGTTACTGTTGAAAACTATTTTTGATTAAGAGGTTAATTTTGGAAATTTGTCATCCGGGGATTTCAATACTAACAAAAAATATTCTATAACTAAATTCCAACTTCTTGGTATGAATACATATCATCAATGTGCACAGTATGGTCGTTTTGATCTTTCTATGATGCCTTTTTTTCTACGTTACACCACTGACATGTGAAAGTTATCCGTTTGTCCATTTTTTTTAAAGAAAATGCTTCAATATCATCTGCTTATTATTTGAAACATATTCTTAAAGGTTATAAGCAACAAATAAAGTATAGAGAAAAATAAAATTAACTTGTTCATTTTGATCTTTAACGCCACTGAAAAGTGCATATTTTTTTAAAATGACTTATATACATCATACTCACTTGTTCTATGGTTGGGTATTGAACATCAAAGTTGAGCCTTGTAGCAATTACTTCTTGTAGATTCAGTTATAGAGTTTTATGCAATTACAATATTTATGTGCTGATGCCTTAACCCTTTCCCAAATGGCAAACTCTAAGGGTCATCTAAACTGAAGGCTTCAGCAGACTACAACAAAGATGTTGAGAAAAGAAGGAATTTATCCATGATTTACCACAGAAAATATTGAGACAAAAGGAGAAAGTGCTGATTATCAGCACTTTCTTCTTTTACTTCAATGTTTTCCCAAGCCTCATCTTTTAATGACCTTTGTCAAAACCAGCTTGTGTTTGGGAAACTCAAAGGTTAAATGAAATACAGTATACCTGTTCTATGGTTGGGTATTGAACATCAAAATTGAGCCCTTTAGCAATGGTTTCCTGCAGATTCAGTTTGGCTTGAGCCAAGTCTGGACCAACTAGGTGCGGTTCAGGTGGGACACCTAGATAGAATTATATGAAAAACGTATGAAACAAGAGCCGTCATAGACGGATTATGCTCCCCGAATAAATGTTTGTCACAAAATAAAAATTATCATACATTAAGCCCCCTTTTTCCATGACAGATTTTTTGTACTCCCATTATTTATAGAAAATGGTCTAGAACATCTCATTTATCACACAAGTACAAAATTTCATTAAATTCTGCCCTTTAGATGAAGAGAAATTAGAGAAAAACTAATTTTTACATTAAGGTGGCCGAATGCGATTCCATAACAAGAAAACTGCCCTAGAGAATTGACTCATACTGTCGCATGTTACAAAGTGAATCCTTACTGACAAATTAAGATAATAAAAAAGATAGGTCACCATCTAGGGAAAGAATGAGGGCCGTCTCCAAACCAGCACTGAAATGGCTAATTTTAACATGGAGGCCAATGGGAAATTTGAATATTTTTACACAAATGTTAAAAAATAGAGAATTTCTGCCCTAGAGAATTTGATAATATTTTGTAAATTGATAAACCTGGTCATGATCTGTGAAATAAAGAAATAAAAAACAAAAGTCACCACAGTATATGAATTGGGGGTTGTCTCAAAAGTGCCGAAATAGCAGTATTTCAGCTGATTTTTTACGCAAATGTTAAAATTTTAGAAATTTCTGCCCTAGAGAATTTGATGATATTTTGGTAATTGATGAACCTGCAAATGATCTGTAAAATAAAGAAATAAAAAACAAAAGTCACCACAGTATATGAATTGGGGGTTGTCTCAAAAGTGCCGAAATAGCAGTATTTCAGCTGACTTTTGACGCAAATGTTAAAATTTTAGAAATTTCTGCCCTAGAGAATTTGATGATATTTTGGTAATTGATGAACCTGCAAATGATCTGTAAAATAAAGAAATAAAAAACAAAAGTCACCACAGTATATAAATTGACGGTTGTCTCAAAAGTGCCGAAATAGCAGTATTTCAGCTGATTTTTGACGCAAATGTTAAAATTTTAGAAATTTCTGCCCTAGAGAATTTGGTAATATTCTGGTAATTGATGAACCTGCAGATGATCTGTAAACAAAAGAAAGAAAAAACAAAAGTCACCACAGTATATGCATTGGGGGTTGTCTCAAAAGTGCCGAAATAGCAGTATTTCAGCTGATTTTTTACACAAATGTTAAAATTTAGAAATATCTGCCCTAGAGAATTTGGTAATATTCTGGAAATTGATGAACCTGCAAATGATATGTAAAATAATGAAATAAAAAACAAAAGTCACCACAGTATATGAATGAGAGGTTGTCTCAAAAGTGCCGAAATAGCAGTGTTTCAGCTGATCTTTGGCGCAAATATTAAAATTTTAGAATTTTCGGCATAAGAAAATTTGATAATGATTTGGTAATTGATGGACCTGCAAATGATCTGTAAAATGAAGAAATAAAAAAACAAATGTCACCACTGTACATAAATCGGAGACCGTCTCAAACATGTACTTTTCCACTGAAAAAGCAGACTTTTAGCTCGATTTTGTATAGCTTTTAGTACATAGTTATAGGAATTATTGGCCAAAATCATAATCATGATCGTAATATTTTGCTTGTTTGATTAAAACTAAAATAGATTTTAAAATAAATGTTTGAGGTCTCAGAATTGTTTTATTCTATTGTGGAAAAGGAAAATTTTAGGCCTAAATGGCTTTGGAGTAAGTTATATTTATCTAACATTGGTGTAATGTCTGGAACTGTAGTGTGAAAGTGGAACGTATTAGACAAAGGTCAGTAGATTCCGATAATTTTAACCAAATTTGGACTTTTTTAACGATACATTCGTCAGAAATCGGCCGATTTTGTGAATCTTACCTTTACCGTATTACCGACGTCGTTACTTTGAACGTCAAAACACACGTGTTTAAATGACGTCATCAAAACATTTCAAATACGGCCTGATATATTTTCACTTTTTATTCTTGTTCGATGAAAAACTGATGCAAAAGTTTGTATAGTTTAACTCAAAAAATGTAACGGATCTAACTTTCTACATTTTTTTTCTGAAACTTTAGGTCGCTATCTTATTTACGACAACATGCGCGTTTTGGATGCGCAGTCGAATCAAATTCGGCCACCTTAAGGCCCCTTTTTCCATGATGCAGCCTCAAATTACAAAACGTAGAAAATGGTCCCTATGGATTATCTAAAGGAGTTCACATGTGAAGTTTCATTGAATTTGGTCCAAGGGTTGCTGAAATCTGGCTGTGAACGGACGGACGGACACACAGACGGACGGACAGCATGGCAACTATATGCTCCCCCGAAATTTTTTCGGGGAGCATAAAAAGGTCTCTTGAAGCATTTTAAAAAATCCAGTTTCCAGATCAGCCTGTAGTCAAATCCAGTTCAAATAAGGATCCATGCTGCTATCTTAAAGTTAGTACAGGTATATGAACAGGCTATGTGAGAACAACATGGGTCTTTATCAGACTCTGCGTATGCACATGCTGATCTGGATTCATATTGTTAACAAATGCCTTACGGGACCTTTTTCCAGATCCTTTATTATTAAACTTTTTTATTATCCCCAAATTTTGCTGATGGGGGGTACAAAGAGCATTTAAAAATGCTACACCTTCCACGTGACATAAGTTAACGCCTAAATAAATGACAAGCTGATCCCTATATTGTGGGGTCACTAACCCCAATAAGTGGTAATCAAGATGTGGTATAAAAAGTGAAAATACTATCTCACCATACAAGCCAGCTTTATTCCATTCCTGCACACTGACAACTTTTTACACCCAATAAAATAAAGGCTTTGGAAAACATTGTGAACAAGAGCTGTCCAAAGACAGCGCACTTGACTTTCTAAGTTGCTTAGTATAAAGGGGGCATAACTCCATATATAGTGGAGCCATGGTCATGGGCCCTGGTAGTTAGGTAGAGGGTGTGATGGGGAATAAGTATTCCAAGTTTGGGTAGAGTCCCTTTGATAGTATGGAAATTATTGATGTTTGAAAAAACTTTAACCTTTGTTGCGACGCCAACACCAACGCCGACGCCCAGGTGACAGTATAAGCTCTCATTTTCTTCGAAAAGTCGAGCTAAAAATTAAGAAATTGCTTGTCACAAGCAATTTCTTAATTTCCCACAAGCAATTTCTTAATTTCCCACAATGTTTTCTACCCAGACTGACCAGAAAATGTCACATTTCATTCACTTGATATTGATGTCTGCAACACCTTTGAATTTTGACCAGCCTAAAATTTTGCTGTCTGGTAATGGGTTAATGCAACATTGTCCAGGGTCTGAATGCCAGTAGAGATGAATATTTATTTACTTACCGTAATTATTCTATTAAACGCCCGAGCGTTTATTATAAACATGGTCGTTCGAAAAGTAGGGAGTGGGCGTTAATTAGAGGTAGATCTATTATAATTTTGTTGGTCAAAATTTGCGAATGAAGTGTCAATTCATGCACTTGAAGCTAAGCAAGTCAAATTTGGCAAAGTTTTGTTATAATGACTGCAAAATATGATTTTTCGATAAAATTCCTTCATTTCAAACATACTGAGGGCTGGGCATCCTCTTTTTCATTGGTATTGGAAATGGTCTTTGTTTATGACTCACATTATTTTAATCCGGAGTCAGGGATGGGAGTTTATTAGAATCACCCTTTGTCGCTCAAATTGTGCATGAAATTAGCAGATTTTCAGTCAAGAATTTGGGGATGGGCGTTTATTAGAATATGGGCGTTTATTAGAATAACTATGTATATTACATTTCATCTAATCTTACCATATATTTGATTGTCCAACATCTTGAAGAAAGACACAATTTTGGTGTCATCGTCTCTGCTCTGCTCTACCTACAATATATATGCAGACGTTGCAAAGATGTTGCAGACAACAATTTCAAGTGAATGAAATTTTGCATTTGTAAGTCTTTCATGGTAGAAAACATTGTCGTAAATGAAGAAATTGCTTGTCACAAGCAATTTCTTCATTTTCCACAGTGTTTTGCTAAGCGTCAATCTTGTAGGGTGTCATAAGCTGTTGTTGTGTGGGAAAGGGTTAATCATAACTTCTTTGAGATAACAGGATTTCTATGAAAGCCGTGAAAGTCATAAGCATGATGCCATCAAAACATTATGCCTTTTATGGACTGATCTTTATACATAATGATATTATGAAACATGGATGATTTTTCAGTTGTATCCTTATCCACAAAAAGACATGGGCAGACTTTATTCATTTGAAGCATTCTCATTTCAAGACACTCTCTATCATGAAGAATAACTTTATATTTCTTCTCAATGACAGCTGACTCAAATGCTGAGAAAAACCGGCTGTCTTTTAAAAATTTACAATTTTCTAATTAGTGATATTACGATTCTGATTCTCAGACTTGCAGCTGAGCCTGACTCTTCTATGAAATAGGAAATTTTTCATCAATTGAAATAGTTTTCATGCTGTATTCCTACCAAAATAGACGTCACTCTGGTAACAGATACCCCAGCTCCTCTGGCTATGGCGCTCCTTAATGCTACAACAAACTCCCTCTTTCGATATAGAACATCTCTCTGGTAGCTACCTGTAAAACAGAATTTGTATGAAACACCAATTCCCCTTTAACCCTTTCCCAAACAAGACCTAGTTTTGATGTCCCTTAGAGTAAAGGCTTGAAAAAAACATTGAAACAAAAGGAGAAACTGCTGATAACCAGCAGTTTCTCCTTTTGTCTCAATATTTTCTGTGCCTTATTTTACAGCGTGCATTTTATGCATGCACGCTCTATATAGACGTTTGACCCATTTAGGATGTCAAGGTTGGCAACGATGTTACTTCTGTTAAAAAACCTTAACCTGGTCTAAATCATTATTACAGATATAGCATTTATATTTCAAACATGGATACTTCCCACCAGGATCTTTCATTCAGAACCATGACTTTTGACCTAGTGGCCTGACCTTGGAGTTTGACCTACTTTTCAAACATTTTAACATGGCCTTTATCTAATACACTTTTACATTCGAATAATCTCGGATCTTATTGTTTCTCAAGATCGACTCGAACATATTACAGTTGCCGGCATGGGAGGATTCCTTCCATATCACTCCACAAGCATAACAACGGAAGCAGACCGAACAACTATTTGAATCTACAACAAAAAAAATATTTGATTTACCTGTGACTTCAGATCGAGAATGGGATTGTTCCCATAAATGATCACTCCACATCCGTTGTTCACAATAGCGTCTATAGCGCATATTTGAAACAAACAGCCTTCAAAAGTCGATTGCATCCTCATAAATGTGACGAAATTTTATTAAATAAAAAATTGATGTAATTTACCGATTATTGGCAGTATATTTCACTTGAATTATAACATTATCAAAAGGATTGATTTGTTTCGATGACGTCATTTATGCGCGTCTACTTTCACATTCAATATGGCGGTCACTGTATCATGCGAGATCATGTTGCAAACACATTCCAAACGGCAAAAGGTTGCAAACAGTCTCGAGGGTCGCGATTGATACTTTTATAGACAGAGCATTGCTAGCAGTTATTGGACATTTTGGGTCAAGAGTAACAATTCTGTAAATTAACATGGTCTGAGGTTAAACTGTAAAATGCTTTTTGATTTAGACTATAGAAAGAGATTTTAACCCATTCCCATACATTGACACACATTGACGCCCTTCAAGGTAAAAGCTTTGAAAAAACATAATGGAAAATGAAGAAATTTCTTGTCACAAGCAATTTGTTCATTTACCAGAAAGTTTTCTACGCCATAAGACCAGCAATTGTAAAATTTTATTCACCTGAAGTTGTTTTAAGTTACATTTTTAAATTTAGACCACCCTAAAGTTTTGTTGTTTGGGAAAGGGTTTAACCATCCTACCTTCAATCTGTAGTGCCAGATAGACAAAATGGTATCCTAGACTATAACAACTGGACACATCAAAAACTTATTTTGTCTCAATGTTTTCCAATGCATTTTCTCTAGGTATGTCAAAACCAGAGGTGCGTTCTTTGAAGCAAGATTACATTAAGATGTCTTACGGGAAAGCCATTCAACGCCATCATGATATGTCATGACAACATCTTCATACTTCGGATGCTTACCAAGGGTAAACTTGTTCTTTAGGACATCTCAAAAAATCTCACTGAAACCATTTTTCATCTCAGCTCTAAAGAACGCACCCCTGTTATTGTTTGGTAATGGGTTAAACCATCCTACCTTCAATTTGTAGTGCGAGATAGACAAAATGGTATCCTAGACTATGACAGCTGGACACATCAAAAACTTCAGGTGCCAGGTGACTCGGGTTAACCCTTTCGGCGCCATAGGCGACGCACGTCGACAGTCTGGTTCACCGCCGCACGTCGATAGCTGTCGACAACTAATAGTGGGGGTATTTGTGTAACAATTACAAACATTTAAATCACACAGGTATCACCGTTTCCGCTATCGGAATGAAAACAAGGCTGTCAATTTAGTTTTTTGCATTTTTCGGCAGAAAATCGGCATTTTTTCGATATTTTGAAGCTTTCTAAAAATTTCAACAATTGTGAAGGCTTTCGCTTATAAGTATGACTTCCTCTCAAGGAAGGAGGTCAATTATTATTGCCAAGAAGTCCTGGATATTGTGTTTAATGGCAGGATAAGTGAAGGACTAAACAGTGGCTTTGATTCCGATGAAATTTTTTGAAGTTGGGAGGAAGAAATCGCATCTAACCAAGCATAAAAGTCACCTGTCAGACATGTCCGAAATTGGTTATCCGAATACTATGTAAGTTAATATTTTATTTTTGTTATTCTGTTCCCCTTTTCCAATTCATTAGACTCAAATATAGAAAATTTATGTTATTTGAGGTAATAGAATGGCTTGTACATCTAAAAATCAGAAAATAATAAGTTTGTGAAATGCCAAAATTTATTTGGCGCTGAGAACAACGTTTTGCTATTAATTCGGCGCCGAAAGGGTTAAATCCGTAAAAATTAATTGTGTTTATAGTATATAATTAGACCATCCTAAAGTTTTGTTGTTTAGGAAAGGGTTAAACCATCCTACCTTCAATCTGCAATGCCAGATCAAATATAAATCCTTGAAAATTCATTGTGCTTCGAGCACTACCTTGAGCATAGAAAATATTGAAACAAAAGAAGAAAATGCTGGTTATCAGCATTTTCTTCTTTTGTCTCAATGTATTCCAATGCATTTCCTGTATGTTTGTCAAAATCAGGCCTAGTTTGGGAAAGGGTTAAACCTTCATACCTTCAATTTGAAGTGCCAGATAGACAAAATGGTATCCTAGACTATAACAGCTGGACACATCAAAAACTTCTGGTGCCGGGTGACTCGGGTTAAATCCGTAAAAATTTGTTGTGCTTCGAAAAACTCCCTGAAAAATGTCATTTAATATTAAAGCCTTTCCCCAAGTTAGACCTGGGGCCTGTATTATCAATGATCTATGGCGCACGAATAGGGTCTAAAGTCAATATAGCGCTAGACCTATGATTAAAATAGGGATAGACCGCTAAAAATAGCGGTCTACCCTTATATTTTTAGCGGTCTACCGCTAAAAATATCGGTCTACCCATAAGATAAGCGTAGACCGCTATTTCAATTAACGGTCTAGCGATAAATTACCGGTAGACCGAAAATTATTTTAGATCCTTCTGCTCGAAATCTCATTAGCCAATCAAATGGCTAGTTACATTCTTAACACATCGGGAATATCAATGACTGTATAGTACAAGCTGTGTGATTGGCTATCGAAAAAATAGGGGTCTACCGATAAAAATAGCGGTCTACCAGTAATTTTATCGCTAGACCGTTAATTGAAATAGCGGTCTACCCTTATTTTATGGGTAGACCGATATTTTTATCGGAAGACCGCTAAAAATATAAGGGTAGACCGCTATTTTTAGCGGTCTAGCGCTATACTGACTTTAGACCCTTTTCGCGCTCCATAATGATCATACCACCAAGTTTTTGTATAAACTGTGTAAGAAGACGTCTTATTGCACAAGATATCACATTGGGCCAATACTGTGTAACAAGATACCTGATTGCAAGAGAAATCACACTGGGCCATTCAGGTTTGTTGTAACAAGTAACTAGGCAAAAAAGTTGTACAACCTTTGATAATACAGGCCCCTGGTTTTGACATCCCTAGACGAAATGGCTTGGGAAAACATTGAGGCAAAAGAAGAAAATGCTGATAGGCTGCATTTTCTCCTTTTGTTGCAATATTTTCTGAGGTATATTATGCACATTGCACAAATCATATCTTTATTGACATTAACTGTGTCGTCGGCAGCATAATTCAATATGGTTAACCCCAAAATTTTGCCATTTGGGAAATGATTAAATGGTTTGATATCTCACAAGACCCTAATCTCATACATTTTGTCACAGTAACAGTAAAATACTTCCCATATTATCACTTTTCAACAAAAACCTCATAACTACAGCTTGTTTTAACCCATTACCAAACGACAAAATTTTGGACTGTTCCAATTTGAAAGGTGTTGCAGACGACAATTTCAAGTGCTTGGAATTTTACATCTTTATGTGTTTTTGTTTAGAAAACATTGTGGAAAATGAAGAAATTGCTTGTCACAAGCAATTTCTTCATTTTTCACAATATTTTCTAAAGCATATTTCTTTTGGGGCGTCAAAAGGTGTCAATGTTTGATAATGGGTTAAGTGGCAGTTATGAGTTTTTTGTTGAAGAGCAGCAATATGCACTGTATCCTAACAAGAGTTGTCCGCGGACAACGTAGCTCGCCTATACGACAGCTTGTCACAAAAACAGCAATTTTTTTCATAAGTAGGTCAAACTCCAAGGTCAAGGTCACAAGGTCAAAGGTCATGGTCCCAAATGAAAGGTCTTGTCGAGATGTATCTATGTATGAAATATCAAGGCTGTATCTCTAATAGTGCCTGAGATATAGGCCAGGTTAAAGTTTTTCAAAAGTAGGTCAAACTCCAAGGTCAAGGTCACAAGGTCAAAGGTCATGGTCCCAAATGAAAGCTCTTATCGAGATGTATCTATGTATGAAATATCAAGGCTGTATCTCTAATAGTGCCTGAGATATGGACCAGGTTAAAGTTTTTCAAGTGAAGACGCGACGGGACGGGACGGGACGCGACGCGACGCCGACGCCGACACTAGGGCTGTGACATTAGCTCCCCGGACATAAAGTCCCGGCTCGCTAAAAATGTAATTTCTCATCCATTCAAGCAAAATCTGCAAGACTATGTTTCCCAGTCAATGTTAACCCATTACCAATCAACAAAATGTTAGGGTGGTCCAAATTCAAAATTGCTGCAGACAACAATTTCAAGTAAATAAAATTAAAAATTTTGTTGTATTTTTGGGTAGAAAACATTGTCAGAAATGAAGAAATTGCTAGTGGCAAATTGTGCTTGAATGGATGAGAAATTAAATATTTTCCATGATGTTGTCCTAAGCCATAATCTAATAGGGAGTCAAAAAGAGTCACCGTGTGGGAAGGGTTAACCCTTTCCCAAACAAAACCTGGTACAAATGTACTGACATCCTGAATAGACTATTATGCATGTGAAAACATTGAGACAAAAGAAGAAAATGCTGATATACAGCATTTTTCTCCTTGTGCCCCAGTATTTTCTGTGTTATTGTGTGAACGTATTCTACCATTTTCAACATTCATTTTGGTGTCTGTAGCAGCTTTGAATTTGGATCACCTTAACATTTTGTCGTTTGAGAAAGGGTTAAACTGCCACGCAGTGCCTGCTAAAAGTCGTAGCAAGGGCATTGCCTGCAAGGATTAGAAGAGAGATAAAATTCTACCCCTGTTTTATTAGTTGGACTGTAACCACCATGCAGTGCCTGCTAAAAGTGGTCACAAGGGCATAGTCTGCAAGAATTAGAAGTTTTCCCACCACTTTTTCTAGAGGGGCTCAATATGTCCCCCTGATCTTCAAACTAGGGGGTCATGCCTATTGTAGCATTGTATCTTTGTGTCCCAGTTTATAATTTTGAGAAGGTCATTTAAGTCAAAACTGCGCCAAAATGCACAATTTTGTGCGCTAGGGAAAACCCTGCAAAAGATAGATAAAATTTTACCCCTGTTTTATTAGTTGGACTCATCACCATTCCTACGAGTCTTAATTGTTCGTCACTTTCTGATTCTGTAGCATGGTCAGCGTGGTCAGTACTTTCCTCATCCAACATGTGAAACTGCAGCAAAACAAATGAGAGGGCAATTGGTAATAATGAAGGAGCCCGGACCAATCAATTAACCCTTTCAAAACCAATGAAAAGTCAAAACTATACACCAACTTCAAAACTGGAAAAAACAAGATATGTTTGTGAAACACAAATGCCACCAAAATGGCCGTTTTTCTAAAATGTTAAGTTTTTGTGCTAAAGGTTGATGTGAGTTAACAGATGACCTTGAGGAAGGTCATATTGCACGGAAGAGATAGATTTCATTGAAAAAAGTTACATACTAAATTTGAGCTTTGTATGTCAAATACTTTTGGAACAAGCAGGCAAATGCTAGTTTTCTACCAGACAGACATTTGGACAGGCTTTCTTATTTCTGTGTAAATTTTCAAGCGATTTGTTAATATCCCGCCTTACTGAATGTTTTCCTCAGATGTATGACTTATTTGTAGAACTCTTAAACCCTTTCCCAAACAAGACCTGGTTTTGAAGTCCCTAATGGGAAAGGCTTGAGAAAACATTGAAACAAAAGAAGAAACTGCTGATAACCAGCAGTTTCTCCTTTTGTCTCAATATTTTCTTAGCTATATTGTACAAAAATCCTTTTTTTCAATGTCCATTTTGTTGTCTGCAGCAACTTTCAAATTGGACCATCCTATTTTTTTGTCGTTTGGGAGAGTGTTAACTTTTTCCAGACATTTATCCCACATACCTCATGAAACAGCAGCTCCGTAATTGTTCCCTGTGTTTTGTTCAGGAAGGCCCATGATTCCACTGAGAATCCTCGAAAAACTTTCTGAAAAGAGATGAAAAAATGGTAAGATTATTGATTGATTGAATGTGGTCTAACACTACTTCGACTGCTATGGTCATATCGCAGCGGCTGGAGCAATAATACCATGGATTCATGGCATTTCACTTGCCCGTACAACCACTCTGAGACTCCAACTGCACTCCAAACAAATGACTTGCATCCATTTGTGAGAGAAAAAACGTCAGAGGAAATGTCAAATGTTAGAAAAGGTATTGCCTTAGTTGAGCAATTTCTTCAATATTCACAATGTTTTCTAATCAATTTTCTTAACCCATTACCACACAATGACTCTTTTTGACTCCCTACAAGATAATGCCTTTGAAAAACATTATGGAAAATGAAGAAATTGCTTGTTACAAGCAATTTCTTCATTTCCCACATTTTTTTCTACCCAGAAAGATCAAAGAATGTGAAATTTCATTCAATTCATATTGTCGTCTGCAGCATCTTTGAATTTGGACAAATCCAAAATTTTGTTGTTTGGTAATGAGTTAAAGGGCAACAAAAAGCATCATGCAATTTGTGTTAATAGGTTTTAACCTTTTCCCAAACGACAAAATTTTAGGGTGATCCAATTTGAAAGCTGCTGTAGACGACAAAGATGATGATTATAAAGACATGATTTGTGTAAAATATGCTGGTTATCACCAGTTTCTTCTTTTGTTTCAATATTTTCCAAAGCCTGTTCTATTAGGGTCGTCAAAACCAGGTCTTGTTTGGGAAAGGGTTAAAATAGAATGTCAAATGGTTATTGACAGACACTAGATATTTAAGAACCATCTGAAATCCCCCAAAAAGTGTTTGTCATAGGAAATGGGGATAACACTGTTTATACTTAACAAAAGGCAACAAATCCATAAATACAATCAGCAGAGTTGCTTCTAAACCCCTTCCCAAATGACAAAATTTTAGGGTGGTCCAGTTTGGAAGCTGCTGCAAGCAACAAAATGGTTGTGGATAACCACAGGATTTGTAGCACAGAAAATATTGAGAAAAAAGTAGAAACTGCTGGTTTTCAGCAGTTTCTTCTTTTGTCTCAATGTTTTCCCAAGCCATATCTATTATGGACGTCAAAACCAGGTATTGTTTGGGAAAGGGTTAAGCAGTGCATTTTTCCTTAGTGATATTCATTTGCCAATGAAGTATCATAATTCTAACTAGCAGACTTTTTGAATTATGCTCCGGATAAAAAAAAATGATTTGAAATTCAACAAATCGCAATAATAAGGTCCTTTCACTTATGTTTTAGTCTGTACCCACAGAACACACTTCTGGAGGCAAAGGCGATGGGATGATGGGAAATCAACATTGTATACATGAAAATTATTACTAAAAATAGTCATAAATCGACATTAGGCTCCCTAAATATGTGGAGAAAACAATGACGATGCATGTGCATTCAATATACAGCGATAAAGAGCATGTGCATTCAACATTAAAACGCTTTGGGTTCGAGAGTTTTGTTACCAAAACGCTTTGGGATTGAGAGTACGTTACTAAATAACAAATACTAAACATTTGAATGGCGTTTTAAGACTCCAAGGACGACTTTCGGAGGCTGTTGTGTTGGGGGGAGGGGGTATTAGATGAAATAACCCAATTAACTCCATACAGCTTGACACCAGCAGCCTTATCCACAATGTTTTCTCAAGCCGTCATATAGGGTTGTCACAAAGCATCATTACTTAGGAGTGGGTCAGTTGACAATCAGTCAATTTAGCTACAGGGTTCTCCGCAGAATAATTTCAAGCCGTAGTGGCAAATTATATGTATTGGTAAACCTTGAAGACACACTGTTTTCATGGGAATAATTTTAAATAAAAACATAGTGGGAAAAGAAGAAACTGTTCAATTTGAGCAATTTCTTCTTTTCCCATAATGTTTTTATAAAGAATTATTACATTTCAATATATACGAATGCATTATTTATCAGTTTTTGACATGAACTACCTCTAAATGTCTCTTTTTCAATTTTGGTGACCATTTTGAAGGCATTAGCTGTAGGGGTAATTTTGAAGCTGCAGGGGCATTGCCATAATTTACATGAAGCTGTAGTGGGGCAGATACAGCTTAATTAACCCATTACCACACAGTGACTCCTTTTGACTTTCCACAAAATTATGGCTTTGGAAAACATTGTGGAAAATGAAGAAATTGCTTGCGACAAGCAATTTCTTTATTTCCCACAATATTTTTCAACAAAAAAGATCTACTAATTTGAAAATTCATTCCCTTAAAATTGTCGTCTGCAAAATCTTTGAATTTGGGTCAGTCCAAAATTTTGTTGCCTGGTAATGGGTTAAAGGGCTTGGGAGAACACTGAGCTATATCATTTTATTCACCTTTCCTTGGTAGACATAATCCAACTTAAACACAGTCTGGAATTGTTCTGGAGTTGTGAAATAAGCACCAGCTTTATCAGCGCTCATAACTGTACAATTTCTTTCCCATTGGTCAATTATGTACAAAAGACCTGAAAGATAAAATTGTCAATTCGAACCAATTATTCAATCAAGAACATCTTAAAGCTACTCTAACACAGATTTGGACCAAAATTCGTCAAAAACGCTTCATATGAACAGGAAAAATGACATAGAGTAAGTCAGACATTGTAGAGCAAACCCATTTTTTCACAATTTGATGTAAAGTTATCGAAGCAAGGTCAAAAGTAGGTCAAACGCTGCAATCTCAACAACCATATAAAAACATGTTATGATGAAGTCACAAACATGTTGGGTTGTAAAGGGACATTTCCTTTGAATTCTACACGCATTTACCAATTGAGTCAATCAATCCCAGGTTTGGTAATTGCATAGTGCATCACATCATCTCAAGAATGAAATGAATCGACTCAGGAACCACATTGATAGTCTAAATTTTTGCTGTTTGAGAAAACATTCCTATATTTTCATCACTGATACAGATGAAGGGTTTGTTTCCATATTTCGCTTAAGGTTTACGAACTGAGAATGAAATGCAGAGCCAGAGGCGAAATTTGAAAAGTGTCTGTAATTCCTAAACTGTGTTACATTTCCATTCCAAATACAAACAGAAGCATTTTGTATGGTTTAGAATTTTATATTGATGCATACTTATGGAAATATTTGACAAAAATGTTCAAAATTACCTCCCTTGCATATGAATATAGAGTAAAATAATATTTGTAAATTATTTTCTTCTTGAAGCATAATCTTGAAATCCGGCATGGTGAATCAACTTATGTGAAGTGTATTTACAAGTGTGTGTAATTTGATGCATTTCGTATGGCTAGAAAGTGGTGTTTTCATTCTCAATTCGTAAACCTTAAGATCATCTTTAATTTGTTAATGGGTGTGTGTAATCCTGCATGGTATATAACACTAGTGCTATGGTCAATGTACATAATTTGCTGTCCAGGAGATAACAAATGGAAAATGCTTGGGAAAAGATTGAGACAAAGGAAGAAAATGCTGATATCCAGCATTTCCTTCCTTTGCCTCCATATTTTATTTGCTATAATGTTTAAAATTCTATCATCACCACCATCTATCTATTTTGTCATCCGCAGCAGCCTCCAAATCGGAACAGCCTAAAGAATATCCATTTGGAAAAGGGATTGCAAATCTTGATGCAAGTACCTGAATTATTATCGCTGATATAGATCAAGGGTTTGTTTCCATATTTCATCAGATCATCATGCGTTAATGGGTGCGTATAATCCTGGCGCATCACTCCAGCACTCAGGTCTGTGTACATCGTAGAAGCGACCTCCGTGTGAAAGTCGTCCATTTCAGTGACCATTTCCATGCCTGCAGTAAAGTGGTCATGGACAAGTGGTAGTGGCTTCGTGATGTTTGAGCCATTACAGTAAACTCCCACAGGGATCTATAAAACATTGGGAGAAAAAGAAAAAGATGATTTAAGGCTGATCACAATGACTAAATCGACAACCGCAGTAAAGTGGTCATGGACAAGTGGTAGCGGCTTCGTGATGTTTGAGCCGTTACAGTAATGGATATATAATAGCCGAGCCAGAGTTCAAATTCACAACCCCAGGATTGACAGAATCTGACATAACAAACTGAGCTATGTGGGCTCGGCCATAATAAAAGACAAAAGTATTTTACGCTGGTCACAATAATTATCCAATGCCCGCTGTAATAACGGTCATGTATCAGCAGCAGTGGTTAAGTGATCTTTGAGCAATTAACCTTTTCCTAACGATAAAATCTTAGGGTGGTCCTATTCAAAAGCTGTTGTGTACAACCAAATGCGTGCTAATCCAGATTAGATTTGTGTAAAATATAGCTAAGAAAATATTGAGGCAAAAGGAGAAAATGCTGGTTATCAGCATTTTCTTCTTTTGCTTCAATGTTTTCCCAAGCCTACTTTTATTAGGGTCACCAAAATCAGGTTTTGTTTTGGAAAGGGTTAAAGTAATTGCACACACAGGTATTGTCAACATAGTGGTATAACATTAGTTGGCTAGGATATGGAACAAAACAAAATGACAATGTAAATCTTTCATATAGGTTATCAGCATTAACTTTTTGTCCCTATTATGTTTTTATCGTCAATCTCTCTGTTTTTCAAGGCGTTCAAAACAAGGTATCATTTTTAAAAAAAAATATGAAATATAAAATGCTTTACCTCAAAAACATCTTGATTCTTAATTGGCCCGGCATGAAAATCAAAGAAGTCATAATAATGGTAGTAAGAATGTACGCCGGCTGATCTGTTTCTCCAACTTGTACCTGTCAAGCGAGATAACATTGAGGAAATAGGTGTCAACCCATTTCCAGATGGAAAATTTTAGACTTGTCCAAATTCTAAGGTGACGCAGACAACAATTTCAAGCACATGGAACTTTACATTTTTGGATGCTTTTGTATTGAAAATATTGTGGGAAATGAAGAAATTTATTGCTGGTCACAAGTAATTTCTTGATTTTCAACTATGTTTTCCAAAGCCATTTTCTTCTAGGGCGTCAAAAGGTGTAAAAAGTTGTTAACGAGTTAAATATCCTTGTCACAAAAAAGATACTGTCAATAAAGGGCCCTAACTCTGATGATTTCTAACTGCATTATGATATTCACATATATTTCCTTGATACAGATACTAATTTAGTAGCTGTGAAGTTTGAACGAAAACAGCCCATGATAGCCCTGTATTGTTCCAATGGTTTTGATAGTCTATCATTAACATGTAGCAAGTGAAGCTTATTTGAGCTTTGTGTACACAATAATTCAACAAGATATTATTAATTAAATGGCTTCCCATAACAACCATATGTTTGCCATATTTTTCTAGTGAAAATCTTTCATTTAACCCTTTCCAAAATGACAAAATTGTAGGGTGGTCCAATTTGAAAGCTGCTGCAGACGACAAATTGAATGTAAGTAAGGCAACCTTTTGTGTGCAAAATAGGTCAGAAAATATTGAGACAAAAGGAGAAAGTGCTGATTATCAGCACTTTCTTCTTTTGTCTAAATGTTTTCCCAAACCCTTTCTCTTGGGGACGTCAAAACCCACTCTTGTTTGGGAAAGGGTTAAGGAAATACGGTATAACATATAACATTTGGAAGATCACCATACCATTCATTTGGGTCTAATGTTCTCTGAAATACAATTGTGTTGCCATAGAAACCAGATTGCCACACATGGAATGCTTTGAAAGAATTTGGATGATTTCTGTAAAGATTTATTTTATAGATGACAATTTCTTTTGAATTTAACCCATTACCAAATGACAAATTTTAGGCTGTTTAAAATTCAAAGATGTTGCAGACAACAATTTCAAGTGAATGAAATTTTACATTTCTTGCTCTTTTTGTATAGAAAACATAGTGGGAAATGAAGAAATTACTTGTCACAAGCAATTTCTTCATTTTCCACAATGTTTTCCAAAGCGGTTTTCTTGTGGAAAGTGAAAAAGAGTTACTGTGTGGTAATGGGTTAATACAGTATATAATTTTATCATTTAAAAAATGTTCAGGGTTTATTCTTACCTTGTCCTTGCAATACAGCCCTGACAGGTATTCGTACATGTCCACCATCATACACATATGTAGCATTTTTTGTAAAGTAATAATCCAGCGTAAAGTTCCCCTCCCCTCGAGTGTACTTCATGCATGATTGCCATTGGTCTACTGGGATACCTCGTACCTAAAATACAAGAATGGGTTTGTAAAACATATGTGACACACCAATAGACAGACAGCCAGATCTAGGCAGACAGATTGTCAAACATATATGTAGCAATCCTTGTAAAGTAATAATCCAGAGTAAAGTTCCCCTCCCCTCGAGTGTATTTCATATATGACTGCCACTGGTCTACCAGGATACCTTGTACCTAAAAAACAAGCCAGGATTTGTGAAACATTATGTAACAGACAGACAGACAGATTGACAGACAATCAAACATATATGGAGCGTTCTTTGTAAAGTAATAATCCAGCGTAAAGTTCCCCTCCCCTCGAGTGTATTTCATGCATGATTGCCATTGTTCTACTGGGATACCTCGTACCTAAAATACGAGAATGGGTTTGTGACATATATGTGACAGACAGACAGACAGACAGATAGATAAACAGACAGTATGATGGATAAATCTACATGAAATAATTTTCATCAATGAGTTTTCTTCTATCTTCATACAATACCGTAATTATTCTAATAAACGCCCATCCCCCAAATCTCGGCTAAAAATCTGCATATTTCAAGCACAATTTTAGTGAAAAAGGGTGATTCTAATAAACGCCCATCCCCCGACTCAGGATTGATATAATGTAAGTTATAAACAAAGATCATAACAAAATGCAATAAAAAAAGAGGATGTGCAGCCCTCAATCTGTTTGCAATGAAGAGATTTCATCGAAAAATCATCCTTATAACAAAATTTGTCAAATTCGACTTGCTGAACTTCGAGTCCACTAATTGACACTTAATAGAGGATTTTCACATAACGCTGCGCATGCGCGTCAGCTGTGTGGAAACGAGGCTTTACACACGAGGGGGCAATTAACTTAATCCTAGATAGGAATTGGTAGCCGTGACGGGTTAATAAGCTGCTTTGATTAAACAATTTCTTCAAATGCGTGGATATTGTTATTTCTTCAATGGATGTGAACTCAGAAGGGAAAACTGTCAAACACATATTTTTTTTCAATTTTACTAAATATTCGGTGATAAAAGGTGGACGTATTCATGATACGGTATTATGTACCGGACTTAAACATCTACCGTAAAAGACTGCATTTTACGTCACGGTCTGCAAAAGGAAAACTTGATTTTTGTTATGTGCAAAAGAAGAAAATGATGAGTAGATCGTCATTTTGTCTTAATACTTCTTTTGTCAATTTGCACAAAAACCCTATCTTTACCAACATCTGTTATGTCGTCTGCAGCAGTTTTCAAGTATGAAAAGCGTTCGGGAAAGAGTTAGGTCTAAAGTACACTCTGTCAATGTTTGGGTAATTAACAATGATTGTAATAAAGATAGACTAGTCATTTTATATCAAATATGTAAATACATAATTCAGCATGATTACTATTTTCTTAATCATTTTTTTCTCGCATTCCTAAACTGAATACATTATACACCAATGTTTCATTTTAGAATGTAACTACATGTATTCAAAAAAAAGTATCATGCAATATTTATCCGAAATTCACAGAAGGTCCATCTGTAATAGAACTACTTTTTTGTAAACGTTATAAAACGATCAAAAATACCTGTTCACTCATGTAAAAATCTATAGTTTAAAAAATATGAGGTGAGGTCAGACTCGCGTGCATCATATTATTATTCATCTTTTTTTTAAAAAAGAAAATTTTCAATCATAGTGGTAAAATCATGTAACGTATAAGGGTGTCAGTTGTAGATTGAATAAGTGTCATCTGTAGACACGTGTTATGCATATTGGTACTTGTGAGATATAAAACGGGAGCTTAATTATGTGATATACGCTTAATCCTTTTCCAAACAGAAGAGTTTAACCCTTTCCGAAACAAGACCTGGTTTTCACGTCCTTGATAGTTATGTCTTGGGAAAACATTGAGACAAAAAAAGAAATTGCTTATAACCAGCAATTTCTCCTTTTGCCTCAATATTTTCTGAGCTATCATACAAAAATCCGATCTTTATCAACATCAATATTGTCGTCTGCAGCAACTTTAAACAGGAGTGCCCTAAAATTTTGCTGTTTGGGAAAGGGTTAAGTCTGTTATACTCGAATATATCACTATATATGACACATGAATGGATAAAAACATCTTGACAGAAAAGTTATTTTCTTTTACCTCACAATGAAAAATTTAATGCCTAGATATTTAGATGTTTTTTTTTAACATTACATTCGGAATCAAAATTTAAATATTCGTAGATCTATTTGCTCGAATTTCACCAAGCAAAAGTTTCTTAAACTTTGAACGAAAACGAAATTATCTACATCTTAATTTGATTTTGAATCTTATAATTGTAAGTAAAATATTTGTACATTGTTTAATATAAAAATTTTGTTTAAAATGAAAAAAAAAAAAAAAAAAAAAAAAAAAAAAAACGACTAATAAGTTATAAATGCATTGGAAGACAGATCAACAAACTACTTGACAACTCTGTGAAAATAATATTAATCAAATAAAAAGAAACCGATAGAAAATTTAAATAATTTATTTCGTTTTAAAATGTCCAATGATTCAAACCACGTCCCGTCAGACGTCTTTTTCTCTAACCATTCGCATGAAAAATACCCGAAACATGTTACTTAGTTTTGAGGCTACGCGTCTTAAATTTTAATGTCAAAATAATTAAAATAAAATAATCAAGCATCTATCAATAAATAAACCCGATTTTGTAAGACGCCTTTAGTAAAGAAACGAGAGCGATATTTGTTTATTTCAACTAAGTGCAATTATGTCCCGTAAAGATGTGCACCACTGTATAGAAATGCTTCTTTTTTACTAATTCTTCGCATGAAAATTCGCAAACTCCATTGGTTTTGGCATTTTTAGATATTAAAGCTTCATTTCGCAAAAAAATTTACAGGAAATCCTGTTTAAATGGGTAAATAATCAGGATTTTGAAATGCGCTTTTTACAAACAAATAAGAGCGATAATTTACCTATGCCCCCTCGCCGACAAAGGGAGACAATTTATCGATTTTTTAACTAAGAAATTCGCAAGGGAGATAATTGTTTGAAAAACCCGTATTCACAAATTTTGACAAACAAACTAAGGATACCTCTAATAAACGCCCATCCCCTTCATTTCCATTGACCATGTTTGTAATAAACGCCCGGGCGTTTATTAGAATAATTACGGTATTATAATTTCTAGACAGTGTGACGCTGGGATGCTGCACAAATTAATCCATTACCAGATAGCAAAAATTTAGGGCGTTCTAAATTCAAAGGTGATGCAGGTGATAATTTCAAGTAAATGATAGTTTAAATTTTTTTATCTGTCTGTGGAAAACATAGTGGGTAATGAAGAATTTGCTTGTGGAATACTAAATATTTTTTTATGCAAAATTATCATTAAAGACAGAATGATGCGACAGCCATACAGTCATGAAAGAAACTTTTTTAAATGTAAGCTAGGGGTCTATTCAATAAGCACTTACAAAACCTTAACCATGTAATTTTAAAATATGTGACCCGTCACGCTAAAAGGGACCTTATGGGAAGTGTGAAAAATATCGACCCTAGTCAGTCTGCGCAGTCCGCGCAGCCAGACTAGGGCCGACACTTTTCACTTTTATTCAATTTCCTAAATCCGGAATGTTTTCCCTATCTTGCTATATGTTCATTTTTCGCATATGGGATCTTGTTGATCAGCACCGAGTCTGACAAGTGTGTCAAAATTTTGGATTTTTGGAGTCTGGATAAGGTCCCTTTTAGCGTTACGGGTCACATACTTGAAAGACTCTGACTAGAAATATAAACACGAGAATGTACTCACTGTGGATTCGCCAATGTATTTCTCCCCAAATTCTGATCCAAACTGTAGCAGATCCTTCACATTTTTGACATGAGTGCCACCATCATCCGACACAAACCAGTAAAATCCTCCCCCAGTTGTATTAATGTGACGTACATGGCAGGTATTGTCTGAAAACAAAAGTGTGAAAGTCGTGTTATATACTATTGCTTTTCTTCAAAAACCTTGTAACTGCAGCTAATTTTAACCCATTACCAAACGACAAAATTTTGGACTTGTCCAAATTCAAAGGTGATGCAGACGACAATTTCCATTGAACAAAATTCAACATTTTTTGGTCTTTCTTGGTAGAAAACATTGTGGAAAATGAAGAAATTGCTTGTGACAAGCAATTTCTTTATTTTCCATAATGTTTTCCAAAGCCTTTTATTTTGTGGGGCATCCAAAAGCGTCAATGTGTGGGAAAGGGTTAAACTGCAGTTATGGGTTTTTTGAAAGTGAAAATATGCAGCTTTTAGTAGTGTTAACATACTACATGTATATTTTATTATGTAAATGTCCAATTAAAGTAAGGTTCATGTTTTTCAGGGCCACGGCAATGACGCAGTTGGTAGTGCATCATACAACTAATGAGGTCCTGGGTTTGATCCCCGGTCGCAGCAAATATCCTTTAACACTTTCCCAAACAAGACCTGGTTTTAACGTCCCTAATAGAAAAGGCTTGGGAAAACATTGAAACAAAAGAAGAAACTGCTGTTAACCATTATTTTCTGTGCCATATTTTACACAAATCATGTCTTTATCATCATCAATTTTGTCGTCTGCAGCAGCTTTCAAATTGGATCACCCTAAAATTTTGTCGTTTGGGAAAGGGTTAAGATAAAAATCGTCTCTTACCAATGGTTTGATAATCATTAACTATACGGGTGTGCAGCTGGAGGTTCTTTCAGGATGTTGCAGTAGTATCATCTTCACTAGCCAAGGTTGAACCCACTTATGTTTGTATTCACCCTTGGCCGATTTAGTCAGAATTTCTTGAGAGCGTGAAGCGCTACCTAGCGGTTGTTCTGCTGGTTGTTTACGTTATTTCGTCCATTATTGATGATGTCATTAACACGCATTGTCTTTCGCTTCATAAGTAATGCAGATTAGGTAAAAGTTAGCTGCTTCTTTAGTCGAAATGTCAAAATATAATAATTTGTCGACTTAAGATAGGGAATTCCTGTCTATTGCAGTGAAATTCTTAGGAAAATTTGCCCATCTTTGCGTTTTTGAGTAGCAAATGCGATGCTTTTTACCGCCCTTTGTCACCAATTGGTTAATCATAACAAATGTATCAGTCGACAATCTGATTGGTTCCCGTACGACCTCGCTGGAACCAATGAAAATGCTTTCCAGGACACCAAGAATATCAGATTAAATACGCCAAGGGTAAATACAGAAAGGATGTTACGTCATAGATGTTATCCCTGGCTTGCGAAGATGTGGTAGCACTGGTATGAGAAATGACAAGAATCCATGGTTAGGTGCTCCAGTGAGCTACCATGATATGACCATAGCAGTTGAAAGAGGCTTTAAACCCAAATCAGTCGATCATATTGTTAAGGATTGATTTTGACATCCTTGGTCTGGAAGAAATTTGCTTGGGAAAACATTGACTCATTTAGGCAAAAGAATAAATAGCTGAAAGTACTGTGTTATCTATATTGAACAAAATCATATCTTTCAAACATGTTCCATTTTGAGTACTGCAGCAGCTTTCAAAGAGTAAGCATGCGCGGATCCAGAGGGGGGGTCAGGGGGTCATGACCCCCCCTGGAATTTGGCGAAAAAAGGGGTTATCAAAAAGATTACTGATTATGTCCCAAAATATCTGCGTCATTTGTCCCTGTGTGTCACGACAAGCTGTTGTTATATACAGTTCTTCATGGAATATGACATATATCTGCACGCCCCCCCCCCCCCCCCCCCCCCGGAAAAAATACCTGGATCCGCGCTGGGTAAGAGTACAATTTTTCTGAATAGGAGAAAGAGTTTATGCACTACAAGACGGCAAAATTTTAAACTTGTTACAGACGACGATGTCAAGTGACTGAAACTTTATATTTTTGTCTTTCTCCAGTAGAAAACATTGTTGGAAGAGAAGAAATTGCTTGTCACAAGCAATTTCTTCATTTTCCAAAATGATTTCCAAAACCTTTATCTTGTAGGGTGTCAAAAGACATCACTGTGTGGTAAAGGGTTAATTAAAGACTTGGAAGAAAACTTTGGAATACTCGTAATAAACTTACTATCATATATGGAGAAAGTTTCATTTTGTTCTGGCCGGCCCACCATTCTGACTTTCTTTCCATCCCTTCGGTACGTCCATTCTGTTGTGAATCTGTTGTTTGGGTAATCGTAATACTCCCGCACTGTTGTTGTGTAATTTTTCTGAAATGTGTCAGGATTTTTTTTTACTAAGAAATAGGGGCCCAATACAGGCCCTTTCCCCTCTGGGAATTTTTCCCCTAAATTGTAATTTTCCCCTCATAAATCAATGTTTCAACCTTTAAAATGTTCTCCCATGGGATTAGTCATGTTAAAAATCAAAGATCTTCAGTTTATCAGCTTATAAATTGCTTTCAAAATATATTTTCCTTGTGTTTTCTAGAAATATTTTGAAACATTTTCAGTACCCAAGCAAAAAACATGCTTTAACATTTTCCCCTATTACAGCTCATTTGACGCATTTTCCCCAAATTAAGGGCCCTGGGCCCCTTCCCCTAACCATAAAAAGAACCCCTGTGTGTACAATTAAAGAACTTTATATTACAATGTACTCCTCCCCTGGATCTGTGCATGATTGCAAACTTACTCGGAGCATCAGATATGACAATAACTTGATATTGAGAACATTTTTTAACTAAATAGAAATTATCGTAAACAGTGTGGTATTTATAAAATTACCTCAGAAGGCAATAGACCGTAACTCATTAGGCAATATAATTTTAGTTTATCTCAAATGGATTACAATAGTACCGGCCGAAAATGACAGTGACATAGGCTAATGTTTACTTCTTGACAACCAATCAACTCTGTTCGTATTTGTAACGGTGCAAATCAGACGAATTGATTGGTTTTGCAGCAGTAAACATTAGCCTACGTCACTGTCATTTTCGGCTGGGACTATTGATTACAACCCATCATTGGTTACCAAACACTTCAGGAATCATCATCCGTGGAAATGAAAATTAACAAGAGATACACTCATCAGTTTCTGTTACTTCGAATAGCATCCGAAGATGCCTAATGTGTTATGTAGTAAATGATTGGTTGAAAGCGTTAATCTCATTCTGACTTACCTACCAGTAGAACTGATATTAGACATTTCATAAATTGGTTACACAGGGCTTTTCTTCCTTCTATAACAGGGGCCAAAATTCGGTGGCTTCCCAATTGGAAAAGGGCTCCTTTTTCCAGATTTCAGAGTAAGAATTTCCCAATTTTCAAAACTAGAATTCTCAAAATTTGGAAAGTAAATAAAGATCATTTACCAACTGGCAATTTGAGTCACAAAGAAGCAGACTATATCTTCTTTAATTCAGTTATTCTGTTTAAAAAGTGTTGTTTAAGAAAATGTATTCTCATTTCTACATTTATTCCCATTTATCATTTTTTCCCCAATTTGACCAAAATCGCGCTAAAATTTCCCAAAATGACTGACCAGGGCCCCTTCCCAATTTTTGGAAGAAAAGCCCTGGGTTATGATAGCATGAGCCCACTAAAATAGGGGTATTAACCCATTACCAAACAACAAAATTTTAGCCCAGTCCAAACTCAAAGGTGTTGCAGACGACTATTTCCATTGAACAGAATTTAACATTTTTTGGTCTCTCTTGGTAGAAAACATTTTGGGAAATGAAGAAATTGCTTGTTACAAGCAATTTCTTCATTTTCCACAAGGTTTTCTAAAGCCTTAATTTTGTGGTGCGTCCAAAAGCGTCAATGTGTGGAAAATGGCTTAAAAGATCTATTATTCTAAATTTGTTATTTCAAATCCAACCCAAAAGTTAGAATGTCAGTCTATCATATTCTTGTAATGGGTGAACCCCATTTCATACACAGGGAATTTTAGCAATTTTTATGTAGACTCTTTCTTATTAAAGTCTTTAATAAGAAAGAGTCTACATAAAAATCGCTAAAATTCCCTGTGATTTCATAGCCCAGAGCTCCAGATAAGAGGGAGTGATGACTTTTCAAACTGCAATAATTCTCTTATTGTTCATCAAACTCTATGTTGTGGGTACTCATTTGTATTGTCT
This sequence comes from Fragum sueziense, assembly GCA_963680895.1. Taxonomy (NCBI): domain Eukaryota; kingdom Metazoa; phylum Mollusca; class Bivalvia; order Cardiida; family Cardiidae; genus Fragum; species Fragum sueziense. The sequence continues at coordinate 35,000,790 of OY804608.1, read as the reverse complement.
TGTCGAGACAATTCAAATGAGTACCCACAACATAGAGTTTGGAATTGAAATAATGAAGTTATAATGTCTTCACCACCACTTATCTGTAGCCCTGGATAGCCTATTTCCCAACAAAAAATGAACACAAAATTTTGGCCTCACCTGAACAATGTTAGCTTCAACACTAGTTTCATACTGGTCAGGCAGCACAGGTAGGGGAGGCCCTACATAAGTCCCGGGCTGGACCTCCTCACATGGGACAAATCCTGCCATTTGAGATCGGACGGCCAGTATTGAACCATACAGGATCAAAATATTGAGAGTACTGTACATCTTTATATCTGAATCCACAAAATATGTAAAACATTATGATAAAAAGAACAATGTAATCAGGTAGCAAAGGAAGGGGAGGATCACCGAAAGACCCAGGTTTAACCTCTTCACACGGGACAAATCCTATCATTTGAGATTGGACGGTGAGTATTGAACCACATAGGATCAAAATAGTAAGAGTAACATGCATCTTTATTTATAGCTGAAACTAGAAAAAAACCGAAACATTGTGATAAAAGAAATAATCACGCAACATATTGGTGGTGGAAGACCTACAGCATATAAGTCCCAGGCTGGGACACGGGACAAATCATGCGATTTGAGATTGGACAGTGAGTAATGAACCATACAGGATCAAAGTAGTAAGTCTAACATGCATCTTTATATATTATAACTGAAACCAGAAACAAGAGCTGTCCATAAGACAGCGCGCTCGACTTTTTTAAGTTGCTTAACCAAGAATTTCTAAGTCAAAAAAGGTTAAAATTCCAGTAAATGTGAGAGTAATGAATCTTTGCCTAGAGGCTAATATTATGGTCACAAAAGCATATGCAAAGTTTCAGAGCAATAGCATAAGTAGAAACAGATGTTTGAAAAAACTTAAACCTTTGTTGCAACGCCGACGCCAAGGACAACGCCAACGCCGACGCCCGGGTGACAGTATAAGCTCTCATTTTCTTCGAAAAGTCGAGCTAAAAACCGAAACATTGTGATAAAAGAAATAATCACGCAACATATTGGTGGTGGAGGACCTACATCATGTATTGTAAGTCCCAGACTGGAGCTCCTCAAACGGGACAAATCATGCGATTTGAGATTGGACGGTGAGTAATGAAACATACAGGATTAGAATTGTGAGTGTGCTGTAGATCTATAGCTGATTAGCCTATTTTGTATTTCTGAAACCCAAAATGTAGAGCGGGTGTACCCATTATCACACACCTAAGCCACTAATTTAAATGTCCGCAAATACAACCACCCTCGCCGAATTCTTTGTTGCCCATGGCAACGTCAATGTTTATGACATTGTTTTGTCATATATAGAGACCAATAAGTGTTGTAATAGGATAGATATATTCGCTGTGAAAGTCATGGGGTGAATGATTGCAATTCCGAACGGTGGTTGTAAATCCAAATACAAGTGGTTCTAATTCCGAACATTAACAAGATTCCTTTTAAATAGCCAAAGAAAGACATGCAAACTTCTTTCATGATATTTCACCATCGTTTAAGCTCAGTTTTGCATGACTCGTCGTTGTAAAACTGGGTAATTTACAATGGCATAACAAGCCGCTGATTGGTTAATTTATTTCGTCCCTATATAAATACACTGTTTTCCCGCGCTTCTTCACAGTTTTGTCATAAATCTCAGTCGAGCTTTTCGATACTTATTTAGAAATTTTGAATTTTGAAATTATCAGCGTAATAAGTGTTCTTTTCAAGAGTCACACACAATGAATTACAAAGGAAAAGTAAAATTTGCTAAACATATATGTGCTTCGTGCTGGGTCAAGGACAAAAAAGAAATTTCGCATCCAGAATGTTCCTCTGCTTGTCCGTATTATAAACAATAGCAATTCAGGGGTTTTTTGAGTGATGATAAGATTGTTAATATTTTTCTTCCGAAATTTGTCAAGTTCGAGTTCAATAACATTGCTAAGTGTTCTGTTTCCAATTCTGCTAGGTCACACTGTCGGGCTGATTCGGTTTCTTGTGATATTTGTAGGGATTTAGTCCCAGTTATTGCTTCACATACGGAAAAATTATTAGAGATTCATAAAAAAGTGGTTGAGTCTGGCTGTTATAATTTCGAGAAAGTTAGAATTCCGGTTAATGATAAATTTGATACAGAATTTATGAGCAGGATGTTGACTGGTTATGGGGATTTGCAAGTTCTAGAATTTCTGAAATATGGGTTTCCTATTGGTTTATCTGACTCTTGGGTTGAAACGGACAGGACTTTTGTAAATAGTTGTAAAAATCATAAAGGTGCAGAGTTATTTCCTGAATTTGTTCATAAGTATTTGTGTAAAGAAGCTACCTTTGGAGCTATTATTGGTCCTTTTTCTCATAATCCTTTTGAGAAAAGGATGATTATTTCTCCCTTAAATTCGGTTCCGAAGTCGGATCCGAATGAGAGACGTGTCATTTTGGATTTGAGTTTTCCCAAAGGAGGGGATAGTGTCAATGACCATGTGTTGAAAGATTTTTACATGGGGGAGAGAGTTGATTTGGTGTTTCCCAAGGTTGATGATTTTGTCGCCTTGATTTTGTCAAAAGGACCAGGTTGTTTGTTGTTCAAGTTGGATTTAAGAAGGGCATATCGTCAGATTAGTATCTGTCCCTCTAATTACAATATGATTGCCTTCAAGTGGCGTAGACATATCTTTTGTGATTCGGTGTTGCCTATGGGCCTTCGGTCGTCTGCACATATTTGTCAAAGAGTTACAAATGCTTTCTCTTTCATGTTGCTGAACTTAGGTATTGCTGTTCTGAATTATTTGGATGATTTCGGTGGGGTAGAGTCCAAAGAGTTGGCTTTCTTCGCCTTTCATTTAGTCAGGCAGGTTTTTCGTCGGAGTGGATTAGAGGAGGCTTTGGATAAGGCTAGTGAGCCCTCAGAGGTCATGATTTTTTTGGGAGTGCTATTCAATACTCGTAATATGACAATGTCAGTGACAGAGGAGAGGTTGCTTGAGGTTAGATTGTTGATTAGATCTTGGAATGACAGAGAATTTGCTTCTCTAAAGGACATTCAAAAGCTATTGGGTAAGTTGAATTTTGTTGGTGCATGTGTGAGATCCAGCAGGATTTTTGTTAACAGAATACTAAATTGGCTCAGAGAATGCTATTTATTGAAGGAGCAGGCAAAAATTAAAATTCCGCATGAGGTTAAAAAGGATATTGCCTGGTGGGATAAATTCTTGCCTGTCTATAATGGTATTTCTTTGATGGATTTGGGAAGTTGGTCTGAAGTGGATTCAATGTTCAGCTCTGATAGTTGTCTTTCAGGCTGTGGTGGTTTGTTTGGTCAACGATATTTCCATGCAAAGTTCCCAGATTTCATTGATAAATTAAATTTGCATATTAGTGCTCTGGAGATGTTGGCCATTGTAGTTTGTTTGCATTTATGGTGTAAGTCGTTGATGGGCAAAAGAATACAGATATTTTGTGATAATCAGGCTGCATGTATTGTTTTAAATACTGGGAAGGCTAAATGTCCTTTTTTGCAGCAATGTTTACGAGAGGTTTGCTTCATAACGTCTGTTTGGGATGTGCAGTTGAGAGCTGTGTTTTTAGAAGGGAAAGAGAATCGGGCAGCAGATTGCTTATCTAGATGGCATTTGGATCCGAAATTTCAAATTTCCTTTTTTCAAAATTTTAAGGGGAATTTGTCTTTGACGCAGGAAGAAGTTACGGATGAGTTGTTTTGTTTTACTCATTCATGGTAGGATTTGTTTTTTCAGATATCTTGTTGCAGAATTTGAATAAAGAACTGAAGAGTTCCACTAATTCTGCATATGCTGCATCCACAAACAAAAATCTTCAAACTCAATGGGAGACTTTTATTATGTTTTGTTTGTTTTTTAAATTAACTTTTTTACCTGCTTCAGTACATACCCTCAGATTGTATGCACAATTCTTAGCTAGATCTTTTGTTTCGACAGAGAGTATTAGGAACTATCTAGCTGGTGTCAAAACATTGCATTCCATTACTGGTTTTGAGACTAAACAATTTACAGATTTTGTTTTGCATTTAACTTTAAAAGGCCTTTCTAGAATAAAACCACATAGTGTAAAAAGGGCAGAGCCTGTTACTTTTGAAATTCTTGTTAAGATTTATGATACCTTAGATTGGGATGATACTGATAATATTGTGTATTGGTGCCTTTTTCTGTTTGCCTTTTTTTTGCTAGCTAGAAAATCTAATTTAGTTCCTACAGACAACAAGGATATTGAACAGGGTAAACTGTTGAAAACAAAAGATGTAGAGTTAGTGCAAAATTTTTTGTTAGTGACTTTTAATTTTTCTAAAACAATTCAATTTGGTGAGCGTGTTGTTACTAGTCCTTTACTTCCGATGAAAAACAAATGCCTTTGCCCTGTTGCTGCATTTATGAGAATGAGATCTCTAAATTTTTGTCATTCGTCTGGAGCTTTATTTGTTTTAAAGAATTCTAGATGCGTTACTTATTATTTGTTTCAAAAAAAATTACGTAGCTGTATTCAAGCTATTGGTTTAAATCCGCTTGATTTTTCTACTCATTCTTTTAGGCGTGGCTTTGCCACTTTGGCATTTCAGTCTGATGTTCCACCAGATTGCATTCAGCTTCTAGGGGACTGGAAATCAGACTGTTATAAAAATTATTTAGAGCTCTCTTGGCGAGATAAATATGCTATTTTGGAGAAAATGCTGGCTAATGTTTGAAGTCATTTGATTGTATTAATGTATAGAGGTTAAAGGAAGAAATTGCTGTTTATCAATGATTTTGAAAAGTTGTTTAGGGCGACTTCTTTGGTTTGCTTTTACAGAAATCAGGGTTCATATTTTGTCTGACTCAATCGCCAAACACGTGGACAACATTTGGTATACGAGGGTAATACCTTTTCCAGGGGTAAATGTAGCCCGCCTCACTCGTTGTGTGGAGAAGAATCCTGAACTTGTTAAAGCCGAGTTTGTTTTATTGCATGTGGGGACGAATGATGTTAATGCTTTAAGTGTATCAGAACTTGTCTGTGGATTTGTCAATTTAATAGGCCAGATAAAGAAAATTAACCCCACTGTGAAAATCTTAATATCCAGTATATTACCTAGGCCACTGGATTACAGTAAAACTGGTAGTAAAATCGTTACCATTAACAATGAATTGTGTAGAATTTGTAAGTCCATGAATTTGGTGTTCATTCGCTCCTTTAAAAGATTTTTTAGATTTGGAAAACTTGTTAGAGAATTGTTTGCAGTGAGGGACGGGGGGTTACATTTAAACCTGGAGGGTACTCGAATGTTAAGATTATGTTTTATTAACACCATTTCTCACGTGTTAAAGGTTTAATTTTGTCACCTTAGTGGGTTAGAGTTATATGTGGGAGGGGCCCTCCGGACGGGAGGATCCAATTTCTAAGGAGGTTATTCGAGTGGCAATAGGATCCCATATTGTGCTCGTATAGGGTTGGGAGGGGTTGTTTATTTATTTAATTTGGTGACGGGTAGGGGCCCTTCGTAATGAAAGAATTTATTTCACTGGAGGCTTGATTAAGTGGCTATAGGATCCCATATAGTACTTGATCAGGTTTGGGTATTTCTGTCATTTGTATGTGTTGTGTGTACATTTTATGGTTTCGTGTTTCTGCTGGTGCTGGGCGTGGTGTTGAGGGCCTAGTTTGGCGGTTGGACAATTAGCCAGCATCTCACTGTATTTCATTTGTATATTAGGTCATGTCATTCTTAACAAAGATTCATGTTGTAACAGTGAGATGTTGGCTCATTGGCCATTTGATTTAGATCGCATGGTAATTATTTTCATGACTCTGCGTTTGCTTACAGATCTTGTCATCTGCTTTGTCTTTATAGATCTGAGAGTTTATTATATATTTCTTCAATCGACTGAGTAGCACCTGAATAAAATCATCATATGAAGTTATTTAAGGCTTGTTGTCTGATTGCTAATTTGCTCAGTTTTGCATGACTCGTCGTTGTAAAACTGGGTAATTTACAATGGCATAACAAGCCGCTGATTGGTTAATTTATTTCGTCCCTATATAAATACACTGTTTTCCCGCGCTTCTTCACAGTTTTGTCATAAATCTCAGTCGAGCTTTTCGATACTTATTTAGAAATTTTGAACCCTCCCACCCAGTCCCAGTTTATTATGTATTTGTTTTTTGTGTTAATTTAATTCTGGATAAGAAGGGAATTGCTTGCTTTGAATAGTTGAATTTCTTTCTATTGAAGGTAGTGCTTTTTATCTTCTTCTTATGGAGTCATGTTATTTCTTGATGAGTGTTACTTCTATTCATTCTTATCTGGGTTGCGGTTGGACAATTAGCCAGCATCTCACTGTATTTCATTTGTATATTAGGTCATGTCATTCTTAACAAAGATTCATGTTGTAACAGTGAGATGTTGGCTCATTGGCCATTTGATTTAGATCGCATGGTAATTATTTTCATGACTCTGCGTTTGCTTACAGATCTTGTCATCTGCTTTGTCTTTATAGATCTGAGAGTTTATTATATATTTCTTCAATCGACTGAGTAGCACCTGAATAAAATCATCATATGAAGTTATTTAAGGCTTGTTGTCTGATTGCTAATTATTATGTTTTACTCACAATCCATTAATAACAAGCTGCAGATATCAACGAAAAAAATGAATTTACAAATCAGATTAAGAATGTACCTATTACCAAACACCCAAGCTGCAATTCTAAGAGTTAGGCAAATCACAAATCCTCCCCAAACCTTTTACAATGTGAAAAAGTATGATCCCAGGCGGCAAATATCACAAGACAATTTTGCTGTCTGTGAGTTCTCGCTAAATTGGTATTCAGTGAATATAAATAGCATTTTGAAATGAATGTTCGGAAATAAAACAACGGCACAAAATCTGTGGTTTTAAGGGGGAATGCTCCAGTTTTTCGGAACACTCGGTCTTTACTGTAGTAAATTAAATATTTCGTACCAATATGTTTCTCTACCATATTTTCAATAATATAACACATTATTCCAAGTTACCATTTTCGACGGTAAAAGTGTATTTATTATGCGAAACTGATTTCCCCAAGATGAAAATCGATTATTTAGAGCAAGACAGTCGTAAGTGTGTATGCAGTTATCACTGTTTTGCGTCATTTTATTCATATGTAGCTGATAAAAATTGCTGTAATTCACTAATAAGTGCGCTGACCTATACATTTTCTTTTTGAATTATTACCAGGACATGTTGCTTAATACAATGAGGGAGTTTTATCAAATTCTATTATGTAGAACTTGAAATATTTCAAAAAATATGCAAATTTTGACATAAAAAACTTCAGCTTCGTTGATCTAACCGAATACGAGAACATGCTGTTTTATACATTTACGCGTTTATATTAGCACATATTTGGGGTTTTCTGTTCTTATTAAATATAAGACGTTACTTTAAATCCGTTTTCGGGACTAAACAATGAATATACAACATTTTATTAGCATTTTAGTGACCTTGGACAGGTGCAAGAAAATGTGCATTTTTTCGATGTAGGGGTATGTGATACGAATGCCTATAAAATTCAAACAAGATCGCTGACCATCCATTTTTATTTTATTTTTCAATTGGTAATAACATGTAATTTCAACATACAAAATATAAATAAATTCTATTATCAGGGTTTCCATTAGGACAAGAATCCCAAGAGTCATTGACCCTTGAGGCCAAAATCCCAAGAGTCAAAATGAAGCGCGAGAAAAATAAAACCATAATCGATTGATAAAGAAGGGGTTGGGGCAATGTTAAGATATGTTCTTCACTCTTTAGAGTTCATTGTATCATTTTCCCAAACTTAACAAGGTTAACTCTTTCCCAAACAAGACCTGGTTTTGACGTCCCTAATAGAAAAGGTTTGGGAAAACATTGAAACAAAAGAAGAAACTGCTGATGATCAGCAGTTTCTCCTTTTGTCTCAATATTTTCTATGCTGTGTTTTACACAAATCCTATCTTTAATAACATCCATTTTGTCATTTGTGGCAGTTTTTGAAGTAGATCACCCTAAAATTTTGTCGTTTGGGAAATGGTTAAACTGCTTTTGAAAATACTGGGGAAAAGGAAAAAATGCTGATTTATATGAAAATGTATGAAAATGTTTCAATAAGACCAAAGTGCTTTTTTTAAGAGTAAATGGAACCTTTTCAACCTTTAGAGTGCTACAGATGAGAAGGGATATTGACTTTTCAAAAGGCATTGTTGTTATCAAACTCTATGTTGAAGGTACTCATTGGAATCGACTCATTGATACTATTCAAATGAGTACCCACAAGATAGGGTTTGGATTTGAAATTGAAGGTTAGGAATGCATTGCCCCCATTTTACCTCCCCCTTTATCAACAAATTTAGTACAAGATTGAAATCTTGTGTAAAATGGTAGAAATCAAATGCTTGATATTGAATAGCTGATATTTTTCATTGATGCCAAGGAAATTTCGTAGAAAAATATTTATCTTTGATAAAGTGCACCTTTAATTTTTCCTTTGATAATGCCGTGTCTAAACCACGAAAACCCATGACAATTACGGTATCTGATCATTTTACCTTTTCTTTAAGAACTTAAACCAGCTAGATCAATTATATTTCGAATAAGTAAGATAACTTAGCATTAATTAATCCAGGTACAAGGGATTCTGTTTGATATTCAATGATAATGTAATCAGAATTTCATGGCCGCCACCAAGAGCTACCTGTTGATTGATGATAAACTTCTTCGAGTTCTTGGTATTTTTACAAGCAGATTGTGTATTTTATTGCCACACAGCTACTTCAAATCAAGGACTGTGACAAATTAATTAATGGATTTACGATTGATAATCCGCATGCTTCACTGATGTCAAATTAGCACTTTACACACGACTTGCAAATCAGCGAAAAATAGCGTAACACAGATTATCGATTTTTTTACTGCTCTGAACTAAAGGTGTGACCTGAATAATGGGTCAATTAGTAGATATCCCTTGATCTTGAAAGATGGGTGACGCATGGGTCGTAAAAATCAAGAGTCAGAATGATGCATCAGTTGAAATTTCTGAGAGTCAAATTGGGGTCATTTTCATTTTTCATGTGTCAAAACCCGAGCTCCCGGGTCAAACGGAAACCCTGATTATTGGGAAAAAAATTAGGAAACTGGAGCATTCCCCCTTAATTCCGAACCCCAACTTTCTGATACAGTTTAGATACATTGTAGCCTCCAAAACACAATCTAGCATGGTAAAGCAAGTTAAGCAACACATAATATTCACCATTAAAAGTTATTTGGATTGGGAAAATAGCGTAGCCGTTGACAAGCGCGGATCCAGGTATTTTTCCCAGGGGGGGGGGGGGGGGGGGGGGGGGGGGGTACGATACATGTCATGCCATGAAGGACTAAATATAACAATGGTTTGTCGTCGCACACAGGGAAGAATGGCGCAGCTTATATGGGGCATAACCAGCAATCTTTTTGATAACCCCTTTTTTTCGCCAAAGTCCAGGGGGGGGGGGGGGGGTCATGACCCCCTGACCCCCCCTCTGGATCCACGCATGCGTTGATAATGTAAACTTTAAGAAATGACCGAGGTAGAATTGTCTCATGCATAATATTACTTGCCCATTAGAGTTAACTTCAAACGTTGGCATTTATCTCAGCGATTTACATCATAACTAGACCCAAAATAGCAAGAAAGGGAGAGAATAAAGAGGTCTCCGTGTCATTTGATTGCATTTTAGGGATGTTGTGAGATGTCAAAAATTTTGTTCAGATTTAAACGCTGTTCACCCCCTCTAGATCTAGATCTACACAGAACATGGTTATAAAATAACAAATAGATCTAGATCTAGATCCAGTGGCAGATCCAGGATTTCCGTGATGGGGTTCGAACATACAAATGGGGGGGCAATCCGAGTCTTCTCTGATGTAGATAAATACGCTCTTTGATATTTTGATTTTTCGCTATTTAGCGTAAATAGCGAAAAATCAAAATATCAAAGAGCGTATTTAGACTCTACATCATGATCAGAGAAGACTCGGATTAAGGGGGGGGGGGGGGGGGGGGTTGTGAATAGATCAAGATCTATTGAACAATTATGACTGAATAATTGATCAAGATCAAGATCATAGATCAAGATCTATTGAACAATTATGACTGCATGAAATTGAAATAATCAGGCTACAGAGTTGGGATTATTTGAGCCGCCCGAACCCACTATGGGTCTGCCACTGAGATCTAGCCTACTGATCAGGCAGATCTGGATCTCTATAGAATATGATTCATAGAAACTAGGCCTACTGTCGTCTGAAGACTGTTCAATTTTCAATAGGCTAACGGTCTGTAGAAAATTTTGACGTTTGGGAAATTGATAAATTGACCTAGATCTACAATGAGAAAGATTTTGTTACCTGTCGATGATATCACGTAAATCCGGATCAGATCGTTTGCAACAGATGCTGAGTCCCAGATCTAGATTTCAAAGGACTGCACAATTTTACTGCGCCTCACAACATAAACTGCAAACAAAGTTGCAATAAAGCTGCAGCAGTTTTATGAGTTTATTCACCTCACCGTGTTCTATTAAATACCCGGGTAAGACATATTACACAGGTAAACATAAAACCAATATTTGACACGCTCTGCTGATTGTCGTCTGCTGTTTTTACGAAAATTTCCCGCGTTTCTGACTTTCATGTTTATTGGCCGGTACTTTTTACAAACAATGTCCTTTTAGAAGAAAAAAACACAAAGATCTACATTTACGTGAAAAGTGCGTTAATTAAATATTTTTCTGCGAGAATATTTGTAAAGGCCTTGAGATCAACAGTAATCAGAATTGATTTTATGGCTGAAAAAGTTGAAGTTGAAGATCACGACGGGAAAAATTTTGCATGAAATAAGTTGGTTAAGTTTGGCGCGATGCACCGCAGAATAAACGTACGAACCGGAACCAGCATCGAACACCATCGAGAATTTGTAAACAAACGTCAACAAAGCGAAACGTCACATCTTTATTCTCGACATATTCATGTCTGATCGTGAAATCTAATCAGCCAAAACGGCAAATATCTTCAATTTGTGTACGTCTCTTTTAATTCAGACGTTTTTGCTGTTTGAATACACTCATTCTTAACTTAAAACGGCCCACGTAAGTCTCGACCGTATTTTGTCCCCACTTTTCCAAACCCCAATAGATCTATTTAACCCATTACCAAAACATTGACGATTTTTTACGCCCTTCAAGATAAAGGCTTTTGAAAACATTGTGTCAAATGAAGAAATTGCTTGTGACAAGTAATTTCTTCATTTCCCACAATGTTTAGAACTATGGAAAATGAGCAAAATGTGTAAGATTTTATATAGATCTACTTGAAATTGTTGTCTGCAGCATCTTTGAATTCAGACCAAATTTTGCTATTTGGTAAAGGGTTAAATTTGTATGGTCGAAATTGATAAGAGCTAGATGCTGAAATTAAAGATGAAATTAGTGATAGTTTAAGCAAGGCTTCTTGCATATTACAGTAGAGCAACGACGGGTATTATCGACCACTTAAGATTCCAATTACGTTACGGGTGAAACCGGTTGACTGTCCTCCTAGCATCGTTGACTGTCACCGAGATTCAAATATTGGCTTTCTATTGCGTGTGTAACCGACCATATATCTTTGAAATGTAATAAAGTACCAACATTTTCATAAGATGACCTTGAGCAGTCTGTTATCGACCAGTGTGGTAGTTATCGACCACTTACCCAAAATGTTATTTATAGTTTGAAAGTTGATGTATGGGTGTAAGATCCGTCATCTCTATGCAGATGTCATTGCTTTTACAAATGATTGATTTCTTCTAGGGAGGTCATTTAGTAATAATCTTAACAACAATGTCTGATCAGAAGAGTGTGGGGTATTATCGACCATTGGAGGTTCAAACCACGTGGCAGATGAAATGGGTTGACTTTTGTTCTAACATTGTAGACTGTCAGCCATATTCAAAAAATGCCTTTCAATTGTGTGTGTTACCGACCTCTGAACGTTGTTGCAGGAAGAAGGGCACTTCTTTGGTCGGTAACACCCGCACTTCGTAAATGTTTGTGGCAGTTACCGACCACCCATGTATCTAAGGTCAGCCAGCTTATACAGTCATCAGACAAAGTTAGAGAGGTGAGAAATTCAATTTGGCACTTGTTTTGATAAATGAAATGGAAAAATACCAAGCGCTATATCATAAAAATCCATTTCTTCAATGAACATAGCTCTCAACTCATCCGATAAGACGGCCATTTTGTAAATAACGTTCATGTGCCTCTTGCAATAAATGGTTAAATTTCTTGAAGAACGCCTGATTTTGGGTAGAAATGTAGACATAATACTTGGTAAAGTTCCATTGTGTCAGATTTTTAAGTTATAATGAAATCTAATGAGATCATACGAGGGTTGTCCCAGTAATTCGTGGACTTTGTTCATAGCATTTATATTTGACGTCCGATCGTCATAATAAAATTCAAATGCATTCCTACATTTATTCTAAATAAGATAAATGTATTCTTGATGTATTTCAATGTACATCTTTTGAATTGTACATCATCGATTAAGGCCAAGTGCAAATAAGAGTACATTTTCTTGTCTCCAACATAAAATCATAAAAATATGAAAGACAGAAAGATTGACAACCCTTTGATATTAATTACTGGAAAGGATACATTGTGATGGACTTGTGTTGAAAATTTCAAGTGAATCGGATGATTCGTTCAAAAGTTACAACAGATTGAAAATGCAAAATTGACCAAAAAAGGCTGTTTTTTGCGTGACATTCATTAAAAGGCTATTTTAAATATCTGAATTACTCAAATTTGGTAGTTGAATGATATAATTTTTGCATGTGTCTATCATTGTTATACATATGAGTAGTCATAACATCAACCGATTTAACTTGAAAGTTTAATGTTTTGAAATTGTGACATTTTTTCCAAATATGTCCAGTTGTCTCCAAAATTCAAAATTTGGGGTCTACCATCTTAAAAGATCTCAAACATAAAGAAACAGCAATATTAAATAAGCTAAAATGGCTTTAAAGGATGTAAGAAAGATATGAGTTTATTTTATAATAACTTTCTTTGTTCCATATGCATGTAACTTGGCTTGCTTGTAACATATGCAATGAACAAAAATTTGTCCCAACCATAACGGTTGATACGGTACCCTTGTTTATTAGTTCCATATTCCTTACACAGAGGCTTTGAATGTTTAAGTTGCTTTGCATTATTTCCCTGAAATCCTATAATACCTTTTGCATCTTAGTTCTACTTTCAACTCCCAAGTAGGAATGACCAATAGAGCCAAATCCATGATGTCCCAACCATAACGGTTTTTGTCCCAACCATAACGGCCATGTTTTCAACCAGTGTCACTCATTCCACATCTTTTAAAGTGAAATCTTTATATTATTTAGGTAACTTACAGTGAAAAAAGTTACAAAAGGTTGTTGACATAGTAAAGATTTTTAGTATTTTTTCAAATTTACATCACTTTTCTTATGTTTATTGGAGGAAATTTGTTTTTATTTCAAAACTAGTGTTTGATTATTTGAGGAAGACTCATTTTATGTTATTGTATTATTTTCTAATTGAAAAGAAGTGAATTTGTGTTGCTGTGCATCATATAATCCTGAGTAACAGTAGGATCTATAAGTAAAGTAGCTACCGTTATGGTTGGGACATTTTAGTTAAATCCTATCTTTACCAATTAATATGTAGTACATGCTTGTCTTTGGTTTGATATGGAGAAATTCTTATGAAATTGAACATTTAGAGGGACTTACTAACCAAAATTCAAAACAAGAGGGCCAAGATGGCCTTTAATCTCTCACCTTAGTGATTAAGCCATATGCGACCAGCAAAATTTCAAAGCCTGATTTTTTTGCATATTTAAGTCCTATAAAATATATTCTAAATGTAAAATATGGAATTTTATTATATAAGAGGCTTTATTTTACTCCATAGTTATAATTTTGAATAATTCTAGTAAAGATTCATGAGATAAGATTTTGCATTCAACAACAACCAAAATCTCAAAGCTCAAGATCTTGTGATTTGAATGGAAAAACAGTACAGCTCACATGTGTTTGCCTATTTTCATGCATCACACTGATTACATTTCGGGTGGATTAGGGTGGATGGCCCCAGTGAGTGTGTTTTCAACCCAAACCCATGGAATGACTGAGATTAAACATCATGATTTTCCACTTGACCATGGCAAATTGCGGTGATTTGCGTGGACAAGTTTAGAGTAAACCTAGCATTTCCTCTCTATTGCGGTGATCACCATGATTTTCCATCTGCCACTACGATTGACAGTGATCCGCAGAAATTGTGAGTGGAAAAAGGCGATGGTTGCAGTAGCAATAGGCAATCATTGCAATTTTCCAGACCAATTATTTTGTCCACAGCGGACGAGTGTTTTAGGCAAAAAACATGCGAGCTGTACCATTACAAGATTTCCACAGATCTTTATCTCTGTAAAGTTCGGGAACCCACAGCACAAGTCTTATATTTATATTATAGAGAATAAGTTATTAGTTTAGATTACTCTTGTAAAGATGAATGTAAATTCTACATCATAAATTTCTAAACTTTAGGACTAATAGCTTGGAACAAGATTTTCAACTTTTTCTCTATAGATGTAAAAATTCAAGAACCCAAAACATAGGACCAATCCAGTGCATGGCAATGGCTGTATCTAGAGCATTGTGTTATAGACTCATAATACAATTCAAAGCTGTATGACTTATAGTATGGGAGAAGATTGTACAAGTTACCCTTGTCTAAAAGTAAAATCTGGGAAGCCAAAGAATCAGGCTATCATTTGATATATACTGTCCCAACTAGAATGATAAATGGTATGGATTGAAAGACAACTAGTCTAATACTGTGTCATATCCATATTGTACTTTTTAGATTTAATGCATTAATTTTAATATCATTAAAATTAATCTAGTAATTGTACTAATTGAAAAAAAAACAGAATAAAAAGATATTTGATATTTGGAGACACAGAAGGATTAATTGTGATTTTGAATGGCACCAGGTTAGGAATAATATGGGAAGATGATTTCAGGGAAATTTATGTCATTCCTCTTGTTTTTCTTTTATCTTCTAACAGTTAACAATAGTTTTTGTGAATGTTTATACTTGTTGTACTATTTTGTAGAAGAGATCCATCAGAAGGTTGCATTTTATCAGACGATAATCATTCTAAAACATGGGCATGACAGGATGTCCCAACCATAACGGTTCAGTCAATTAACATTTATGAATTAATTTTGAGTAGTATCTCCGTTTTTACCATTGATTTTACATTGATATAGTCATAATTGATATGGCAATGAAGCAAGATAGTATTAACAAATGGAACTATGTAATTTGTTAGCTATATAAGCGATTTTGTAAGTAATATTACACAAAACATACACAAGAAGACTTGCACAACAAAATATAGAAGTTTTAAATCACTTAAAGTGATTTTTAACATCTTTTAATGGTTTAAGGAATAAAATGAACACAAACTGGTTGTGAAAATCTACAATTTAACCTTAATACATAAGAATAATTCAATGTGTCCCAACCATAACGGTAAAGAGTAACTGTTTTGTACTCAGCAGAACTTTGTTATATTTTTGAATATCAGAGCCAGATTTGTTTTATTCTAAAGTAAATTGATTAAATTTTGATTAAATATTGCTATTACCATTGAAGGGTTGACATTCTTTTCATAATAAAGTTGATAACAGGTACGTTTCTTTATTTTATTGCTTTTCTTACCATTTATTTGCCAATTTTTTTCAAGAAGTCATTGAATTTGAAAAACAAGTAGCTCAAAAG
Organism: Fragum sueziense; assembly: GCA_963680895.1. Classification (NCBI taxonomy): domain Eukaryota; kingdom Metazoa; phylum Mollusca; class Bivalvia; order Cardiida; family Cardiidae; genus Fragum; species Fragum sueziense. Next base: position 34,984,884 of record OY804608.1, on the reverse strand, counting down.
TTTGCCACATTCCTTAGCTTAAAGTATAAAGAACAAATAATGATCAAACAAATGACTAAAATGTCCATTTGGCACATTAAAAAAGCTATGTAAAGTCCTAAAATTAGCTCTTGCACTCATAAAAAAGTCAAAATTTTCTGAAATCAGATAAATGCGCTTTAAAGATTATACATTTTTTTCAAAATTTGATATATATACTTTCAAATCACAATGCCAAAACAAATCTTATCGAAAGTTTATTTTTTATCCAAATGTCACACTTTATTTGCACTTGGCCTTATACCCATGTATGCGTACCCGGCGCAAGCCAAATGGGCGCATTGGAATAAGCATTTGCGTGTTCAATAAAACAATATTTTTTCTGCTGTATAAGTGTTTAGCACCTAAGCGTGACATCTGTATGTAGGGACATCATTTTGACATCATCACAGCAAATTTCAAGCGTCAAATATTGTTTGTTGTAAAATTACGCATATTTTAATATTTGTCGTTGAAATCAAAACCGAGTTAAAATAGCGACGTTAGAGAAAGACCAAGCGAGCAGAATGGCAGTCCAGCTCGATTTGCTTACCGGCATAACATGAAATGATACATACAAGATACTGCAATGTACAGACGGAAATAGAAGTGTTTCCAGGAGCAATAACAAAGCTTATGATCAGCACAGCGAGTCGTACACCCGCCATATTCACGGGACCTCGTCCATTGCACTAAGCGCTCTTACTAAGTTAAAGTCACGTATTAGGGGAAAATGATTTTAGGACCGGAAAGAGTTGATGTATGCGATAAATGGTTCACTCTTTCAATAGAAATTGTATAGTGTAGCGATATGTTATAAAAGAAGGTAAAATGACGCCGTTTGTGTATCGTACATAGGGAAATACTTTGAAAGAAAGTATCATTATGTACAAAACAATAGTGGTTGAAATACATGACGTCGTCAGCGTGCGCCGGGTCTGCGTACCTTATTAATTTGTAGTTTGCAAAAAAGAGCCTAAACTTAGGCATATTTTTGTGACATTTTGCATGTTTACTCAGTATATGTGTCTTTTATATACCTGAAAATTGGAAGCTTGTGCAATGATTGTTTTTCATACAGTAAGCCCAGTCCACGATTTAGTGGGACAACCCCCGTATGTGTAAAATAATGGGGCAAAACTCCTTATTATGAAGGAAGAGAATATCAAAGCATAAGATATTGATTTGTCAATATACAAGATTCTAGGCAGTCCGGGGACGCCTTACTGTCATGGAATTTTGACGAGTGAAGTTAGAGATATGACCACTGACCAATACTCTTGTACCATGCTAGTTTAGGTTTTTGATTCGTTGTTGTCTGTCATATATAATACAGTGTTCTCGAGTAACACGGGAGAGAGGAGCACGGGACGAGCTTAGTATGAAACGTAGAAAGAGATATTAGGGAATGAGTTCTGAGCAATTAGCTCTAGAACGGAGAGATGTTATTACGAAATTGATTAAGATCAGCATAGACAATTAAAGATATAGGAAAGAGATGGATCAAGATCAGTTGGAGATTTAATAGAGTTTTAATACGATATTGTTACGACATTATGGAGTTGGATGTAGAGATTTAAATATAGATGAGATAGATTAAACATTGTATTGTCTACAAATGAATTGTTGTTTTATCATAAAATCCACTATACGGTCACATAGAAAAGACTAACATAATTGGGAAAGACGCGAGATTATGTTACATATGAAGGAAATGGTAATCAAAACAGTAAATGGTCGATAATTCCCGATGGTCGAAATAACCCGACGTTGCTCTATAGCTCACATGTTTTTTGCGTTAAATTCCTCACTCACTATGTTAAAAAATAATTTGGAGTGGAAAGTAGTATTGATCACCCACTGCGACCCTGCTACATTCCTGGCGATCACCATGGTTCACGGTGGAACAGGAATGGTAATGCAGAAGACTGATAAATTGCGGCAAGAAGTCACGGTCATTCCGGGGTTTGCAGCGAGAAATGCACATCAACGAATGCATCTTGATTTTTCACCCGAAATCAAATTGTGGTGATGCATGAAAATAGGTAAAAACATGAAAGTTGTTCTGTACAGATATACAGGATTACCAGTGTACAGGGTTTCCGCTGACTAAATCTGGGGGTGAAAACAGTCCTTTTACAGCATACTTGCACCCCCTCTACATGAGACAAAGAAGGCAGCCTGCAAAAATTGGGGGTACAAGATTCAATTTTGGGGGTTTTGGGGAACCCTGGATATATATCTCAATAAGATGGCTTCTGCAATGAATTATTCTACTGTTTCTTAGACAACAAATTTCTTTTTATCATTTCAGGAAAATGTTACCTAGCCTAAGACCGCCACCCAGTAAATCTCCATACAGATATGAACTGCCTCAATCAAGTAGAGATGCTTGTGGGATCCTTGTTTTTGTGTTTGGTGGAGTGTTTCTATTGTGGTATGAAGTCTGGCATATACTGCCAACATACCTACTGCAGGAAGACGGGGATTCTCCCAACAGAAAATATCTCATACACTACATCATGGCTGCATTCTTTGCCATTAATATCTATGGCAACATGTACAAAATCATTACCACAGATACATCAGTGAAGCGTTTTTTGTTCACTTCGGGATCGTTTCTGCCAGATGGATGGCGATACTGCTCGTATTGCGACCTTAACCTTCCTCCAAGGTCGCATCACTGTAAGATTTGCGATGTGTGCATTCTGAAACGTGATCATCACTGCTGGTTCGCAGGATATTGTATCGGATACCATAACCATAGATATTACATTGCCATGGTAACACACATGGCTATAGCTGGATTATACTGCAATATCTTCAACCTTGACTTTGTGGTATCAGTAAAAGGTCATCTGACTTTATACACATTTTTGTCCTATTTTGGCCCACATATGGGATTGATATTTGGCTATTACGATTTGTACACTTTTTTCGTGACAGCAATGACAACTGTAGGAACAGTTGTTTTCCTCCTATTCGCATGGCTTTTTTACATACAAATAAAACAACTTGTTTGTGGACAAACGCAATTTGAAGAGAAACGCAGAATTCGACAATATAACATAGGATTGTGCCATAGTTTAAAAGAAGCTCTAGGAAAGCGGTGGTATTTTGTGTTTTTGTTTCCATGGATACCATCTCGTCTCCCTGACAATGGACTTTATTTTAGAGTGAAAACTAGTTGAACTTCATTGCCATACGATAAATATATACACATATATGTCATGCTTAACCCTTTCCCAAATGGCAAAATTTTAGTGAGGTTCACTTTGAAAGCTGCTGCAGACGACATAAGGGATTTTGTTAAAGATAGAATTTGTGTATAAGATAGTACAGAAAATATTGAGACAAAAGGAGAAACTGCTGGTTATCAGCAGTTTCTTCTTTTGTTTCAATATTTTCCCAAGCCTTTTCTACTAGGGACGTCAAAACCAGGTCTTGTTTGGGAAAGGGTTAAAACATTCCCACACACCAACATTATAGAGTGGTCCAATGCTGCTGCAGTGTACAGAATGGATATTGATTATTGTGTACAATATTACGGCCAAGAAGGTATTCAGGCAGAAGGAGAAAATGTATATTTATAGACTCATTTTTTTCTTTTTCCTCAATGCTTTCCCAAGCCATTTCTTTAGACACAGGTGGTAAATAGAGAAACTAGCTCCAAAAAGAGGTAGTTGCATAGAGCGAAAATTTGTAGGTCACGAACACATTTTCTAAAATCATTTTTTTTAAAGCGAGTTTTTGAGAAATCCGGCGATGCTGTGATATGAAGAAATGGTCGAAGTTTGTTGTGCACGGGAGTATACGGTATTAGTAGCAGGGTTTTTAATACAATCGTTGAAAAACATTTCAAAATCGAAAGTAAAAAAATTTTACTTTCGATTTTGAAATGTTTTTCAACGATTGTATTCAAACTCTGCTTAATAACACCGAATATTCTCGTGCACAACAAACTTCGACCATTTCTTCATATTACAGCATCGCCGGATTTTTCAAAAACTCATTGTAAAAGAAATAATTGTAGAAAAATGTGTTCGTGACCTACCTTTGTTTACAGATTTTTCGCTCTATGCAACTACCTCGGTAGAGGCCGGATGTCACGAGGAAACAAAAAACCGTTGACTCTTTTTGGAGCTAGTTTCTCTGTTTACCACCCGTGTTAGAGGGATACCCAAAACTAGATCTATGCTGTTTTCGGAAAGGGTCAAACCTGGTTGTTGCAGTTCTATTACACATTTTAACTCCTCTGATAAGCCTTGCTGTCAATTTTTGAAAAAGAAGAAAATTGTTGTTGTTCGGAATTTACTTCTTTTCTGATAATGTTTTTTTAACTTGTATGAATGCCATATCATCTTTGCTGGTCAATGATGAAAAGCATTTTTAGCTCGACTTTTCGAAGGTCTATATCTCAAGTGCTATTACACATACAGCCTTGATATTTCACACATGGACACATCCTACCAAGACCTTTTACATTTGACCATGATCTTGGACCTTGTGACCTTGGACTTTGACCTACTTTTAAATAAACTTTAACCTAGCCGACTTATCATGTCCTTTTGCACATACAGCCTTGGTATTTGACACATGGACATCTACGACCAAGACCTTTCACATTTGACCATGACCTTGGACCTTGTGACCTTGACCTTGGTGTTTGACCTACTTTTATAACACACTAACCTGGCCTATATTTCATGTCATTTTACACATACAGCCTTGATATTTAATACATGGTCACTTCCAACCAAGACATTTCACTGTTGACCATTGGACCTTGACCTTGGAGTTTGACCTACTTTTAAAAAAACTTAAACTAGGCCTATATCTCATGTCCTGTTACCTATACAGTCTTGATATTTTACACATTGACTCCTCCTACCAAGACCTTTCACATTTGACCATGACCTTGGCCTGTGTGACCTTGACTTTGGATTTTTACATACTTTTAGAAATCTTTAAACTGGCCTTTTTATCTTATGTCCTATTACACCTACAGCATTGATATTTCACACATAGACACCTCCTACCAAGACCTTTCACATTTGACCATGACCTTGAATATTGCAACCTTGGCCTTGGAGTTTGACCTACTTTTAAAAAACTTGAACCAGGCATAAATATCATGTCCTTTTACACCTACAGCCTTGATATTTCACACGTGGACACCTCCAACCAAGACCTTTCACATTTGACCATGACCTTGACCTTGGCATTTGGCCTACTTTTAACAACTTTAACCTGGCCTATATTTCATTTAACTTTTACATATACAGTCTTGATATTTCACACATGGACACCTCCTACCAAGACCTTTCATATTTGACCGTGACCTTGTTACCTTGACCTTGGACTTTGACCTACATCAAATGAAGGCCCTTGAGGGGGCATATATGTTTTACAAACATCTCTTGTTAAAATTTTGCTTTTTGAAAATCTGATATCCCCTCTTATCTGGACTGGTCTAAAAAAAATTAATAGTTTTTAGGAAAGTATATCTTTTAGAGCTCTCTGGTGAATTATGATTGTCATTTCACTTCATTTTAAGCACAAGTATTCATAGAATAGGGGCTCCAGCTATTGTGTACACCCGGGCATCGGCATAATGCTTTGGTTAAGTTTTTATGTGCAACTTGCATATCTCTGTCGACTAGTGCTATTGCTCTGAAACTTGGCCTATGCTTCTGTGACATGATATCAGAGCGTCATGTAATTTAGTGGAATGCTTACCCTTTTGGACACAGTAATTATTGGTTAGGTTTTTACATCCAACTTTCATCTATCTGTCACAGTGGATAACCTTTTTTCTGCAACAAGAACTGCTTTCAAGCTTTTCACATAAATCTACTTCTGTCACCATAATATCAGCCTATAGGCAAAGATCCATTACTCCAACATTTTTTAGTGTATTTTAATAAACCATTTTGATCTTTGAGTTTTTACTGTCCAGCACTTGATAGTTGCGCTTGCTGTCCTACGACAGCTCTTGTATATTTCATTGTTTTTATTTATATATTATATGAATATATTCTTTTTAGATATAAATTTGTTTGAATTTTACTTTATTCTATTTCCAAGCCTTAAGCCTCTCGTACTTATTCCTGCATGCGGTCTGCGCATAAAACTTAGTCATAGTCGTGCGATGCAAGCACGTGCAACTCACGATTTTGGTTGAAGCAACCATGACGCACACTGCATGTAGCAAAGAATTGACCGGACAATTCTTTGCTATGACCATTTTGCGTCTTTAAGAACGCCAGGAGCACATAAGACAGTAGCACTGAGCACGTATGACAGACATGGATGTGAGGCAGGGAAAATTATACAGAAATTCAAAAAGAATTCACAAAGAAGACATACCTTCCTTGAAGGAGATCCATACTTTTAACCTGCCTTGAATGTACATATTTAAGGGGGAATGCTCCAGTTTTTCGGAACACTTGGTCATTACTGTAGTAAATTAAATGTTTCGTACCAATATGTTTCGCTACCATATTTTCAATAATATAAAACATCATTACGATTTACCATTTTCGACGGTAAAAGTGTATTTATTATGCGAAACTGATTTCCTCATGAAGGAAGTTGATTATTTAGAGCAAGACTGTCGTAAATGTGTATGCAGTTACCACTGTTTTGCGTCATTTTATTCATATGTAGAAGATAAAATTTGCTGTAATTCACTAATAAGTGCGCTGACATATACATTTTCTTTTTGATTTATTACCAGGACATGTTGCTTAATACAATGAGGGAGTTTTATCAAATTCTATTATGTAATTTATGTAGAACTTGAAATATTTCCAAAAATATGCAAATTTTTACATAAAACTCTCCAGCTTCGTTGATCTAACCGAACACATGAGCATGCTGTTTTATACATTTAAGCATTTATAATAGCACACATTTTGGGTTTTCTGTTCTTATTAGATGTAAGACGTTACTTTAAATCCGTTTTCCAGACTAAACGATGAATATACATCATTTTATTAGCATTTTAGTGACCTTGGACAGGTGAAAGAAATTGTGCATTTTTTCGATGTAGGGGTATGTTATACGAATGCCTATAAAATTCAAACAAGATCGCTGACCATCCATTTTTATTTTATTTTTCAATTGGTAATAACATGTAATTTCAACATACAAAATATGATTAAATTCTATTATTGGGAAAAAATTTAGGAAACTGGAGCATTCCCCCTTAAAGCCTCTTTTACTTGCAACCCGTCATGCGTCTTTATGAATAGTGCGTTTTCGGAAATTTTTAAAACGTATGATTTATAAGGACGCATGACAGGTTATAAGAGGATTTATAGTAATGAGTTGAGCACCTTGAGTCTATCATTCAAGGGGTCCTTCCTTCAAATGCTGCCAATATCCTTTCTGACATTAAATTTTGACAAAAGTCATTTGTCTCTTTCTCATGGATGAATTTTTCTATGAATCATCTAAGACGGATGAACAGCTGGAGGCTCAGATTGGAATTTGTGGTAGATCTAGTACCATGGTTTAACCCTTTCCCAAACGACAAAATTGTAGGGGGTTCACTTCAAAAACTGCCACAAACGACACAATGGATGTTATTAAAGGTAGAACTTGTGTAAAATGTGGCATAGAACATATTGAGACATATTGGTTATCAGCAGTTTCTTCTTTTGTTTCAATGTTTTCTCAAGCCTTTTCTATTAGGGATGTCAAAACCAGGTCTTGTTTGGGAAAGGGTTAATGTTTAACTCTATCTCAATTTCAAACGAGACCTTGATTTGACATAATTAAGACAGCTTTGAAAAGCACCCAAGAAAAGAAGAAAATGCTAATTTATAATAAGCATTTTCTCTTAATTTTCCTTCAATACTTTTCATACTAATGATACTAGGCCAGTATGAAGCAACTTTATAGGGGAAGGGGGCAGCGTCTATATTTTGGAGGGGTTAAATTCGATTTTCCCTAAATTTTCAGTGTAACACTTTCAGCCCCACCCGCCTTCAACCCTTTCCCAAGCAAGACCTGGTTTTGACATCCCTGAAAAGGCTTGGGAAAACCTTGAAAAAAAGCAGTTTCTCCTTTTGTCTCAATATTTTCTGTGCCGTATTTTACCCAAATTCTATCTTTAACAACATCCTTTTCGTCGTCTGCAGCGGCTTTTGAATTGAATCTTTATAAAATTTTGTCGTTTGGGAAAGGGTTAATTTGTTCTTTGCTAACAGTATATTTTCAAACATCTTATCTTTATCAACATCCATTATCACGGTGGATAATCACGTGATATGATATTTTCAGAAAATCTTCAATAATTTTGTAATTACTGGACCGATTTGAATTCGATTTGAATCAGAGAATGTGGACAGGCGTCATGCATTAGATGAACGTGGTTGATTTTTAGCTCACCTGAGCACGAAGTGCTCGAGGTGAGTTATTGTGGTCACTTTTTGTCCGGCGTCCGTCCGTCCGTCCGTCCGTCCGTCAACATTTGGGGTGTTTACACTCTAGCATCCACAAAAGTTACTCAATCTTGATCAAACTGGGCCAAAACAAGTACGATCATAAGTTCTCGGACAAGTTCGATTATGGGCCTGATCGGACCAGAAAGTGCGGAGTTATCTGCCCTTGAATGTCAAAAAATGCTGTTTTTAAGTTTGTTTACACTCTAGCATCTACAATTATTGATCAATCAAGACAAAACTTGGACATAATGTTGGAGACCATAAGATCTTGGATGAGGTCAATTTTCAGTCTGATCTGACCAGAAATATGAGAGTTATGTGCCCTTGAATTGGGCAAAATTGCCATTTTTTTGCTGTATTCAAAAAAGAGTTAATCTAAGGGAAGGAACTCTGACACTACTTTACTTCAGTATAAGTAGAGTTATCTAGTTTGATAGAGGATATAAATAGATTTACACTCTTATTAACACATTACCAAACAACAAAATTTTAGCCTAGTCCAAAATCATAGGTGTTGCAGACGACAAGTTCCATTGAACAAAATTTAACATTTTTTGGTCTTTCTTGGTAGAAAACATTGTGGGTAATGAAGAACTTGTTTGTCACAATGTTTTCCAAAGCCTTTATTTTGTGGGGCATCCAAAAGCGCCAATGTGTGGGAAATGGTCAATCAAGACAAAACTTGGACACAATGTTGGGGACTTTAAGATCTCAGATGAGTTTGATTTTCAGTCTGATCTGATCTGAAAGTCAAGAGTTACGTGCCCTTGAATTTGACAAAATAGCCATTTTCGGCTGTTTTCAACCTTTTTACGCTCTAGAATCTACAATTATTATTCAATCAAGACAAAACTTGGACACAATGTTTTGGACCATAAGATCTGGGATTAGTTTGATTTTCAGTCTGATCTAATCAGAAAGTCAGGAGTTATGTGCCCTTGAATTTGACAAAATTGCTGTTTTTTACTGTTTTCGACTTTGTTTACACACTAGAATCTACAATTATTGACCAATCAAGACAAATCTTGGACACAATGTTGGAGACTAAGATCTCAGGTAACTTCGATTTTCAGTTTGATCTGATTAGAAAGTCAAGAGTAATGTGCCCTTGAATTTGATAAAATTGCTATTTTTGGCTTTTTTTCAACCTTGTTTATACTCTAGAATCTACAATTATTTATCAATCAAGACAAAACTTGAACACAATGTTGGGGACTATAAGATCTTAGATGAGTTTGATTTTCAGTCTGATTTGACGAGAATGTTTAGAGTTATGTGCCCTTGAATTTGACAAAATTGCCATTTTTCGGCTGGTTTCGACCTTGTTTACATTCTAGAATCTACAATTATTGATCAATCAATACAAAACTTGGACACAATGTTGGGAACCATAAGATCTCATTTGAGATTGATTTTCAGTCTTATCTGATCAGAAAGTCGAGCGTTTTGTGCCCTTGAAATTGACAAAATTGTTGTTTTCGGCTGTTTTCGACCTTGTTTATTCTCTAGAATCTACAATTATTTATCAATCAAGACAAAACTTGGATACAATCAGGGCTACAGATAAGTGGAGGTGAAGACATACTAACATTGTTTTTTCGAATTCAAATCCTATGTTGTGGGTACTCATTTGAATCGTCTCGACGAAACGATACAAATGAGTACCTACAACATAGGGTTGGATGATCACTGACAGCATTATTGCAGTTTGAAAAGTCACCACCCCCTCTTATCTGGAGCCCTGTACAATGTTTGGCACCATGATTTAGATCTTGGATGAGTTAGATTTTCACAACCTTATTGACCATAAGTTCTTTTTCAGTCTTAAAGTAATAAATATTAATTGAATTGAACAAAAGTGTTGCTCATATCATTTAGGTTCAGGTAAGCGATATAGGACCATCATGGTCCTCTTGTTGAAAAATCAACTGATAAAAAAGTTATTGAAGATAAACCAAAATTTTGGTTTATCTTCAATAACTTTTTATCAGTTGTTTTTGTTCAAAAATCCATGTCCAACTTATTCCTGGCATTTTCCCACCTTCTGTGCTTCAAACCAAATTCAAATTTGTCAAGTATTAAAAAAGATATTGAAGATTATCGGAAATTACGAGTCACATGATTATACACCGTGATTATATACTGAACAAAAGTGAAAACGCTACACCTACTTTGCCTGTTTTATTAGTCCCCTACCGGTGTTCACACCGGAGGGGACTATAGGTTTGCCGTCCGTCTGTCCGTCCGTCCGTCTGTCCGTCCGTCTGTCCGTCCGTCTGTCTGTCCGCTCAAATCTGGATCCCGCGATAACTTAATAACTAAGCTAGCGTTTTTGATGAAAGTTGGTATATGACTAGATGGCAATGTGTAGATTATGCACATCATTTTATTTTTGTTTTTCGACTTAAATTGAGGTTGCTATGGTTACAGAAATAGTGAAAATATGGCCAAAAATGGGATCCTGCGATAAGATAATAACTAAGCAAGCTAGTTTGATGAGACTTGGTATATGACTATATGACAATGTGTAGATTATGCACATCATTTTATTTTTGTTTTTAGACTAAAATTGTTGTTGCTATGGTTACGGAAATAGTGAAAATATGGCAAAAAATATTGGATCCTGCGATAAGTTAATAAGTAAGCAAGCTAATTTGATGAGACTTGGTATATGACTAGATGGCAATGTGTAGATTATGCACATCATTTTATCTTTGTTCTTTGACGAAAAGTGCGGTTGCTATGGTAACGGAAATAGTGAAAATATGGCAAAAAATGGATCCTGCAACTTAATCTATTATTGATTACCATATTGAGTCAATGTGAAGCCGGTAGGGGACTTTATGTGTTGCATACAACACCAGATACTTGTTTCTTCTTAAAACAACAAGTAAAAAAATCAAATAAAAGTGCTTCGCATTGTTCATTTACTTGGTTGTGTAAAGCACTAAACATTTTGTGGATCTTAATTACGGGAATGAAAAACGGGCCCTTCTAATGTGACAGGTGTCCGTTTTTTCAGGTGTACAATTTGAACGGAAATTATACACAATTTAAACCTTCGAAAATCCAAGCAGAAGAATGCAAACTATGCCATACTTTACGGAATGGTAGTCTGACGAGTTATCAGTTAGAAACTGAAAAGAAGCTTGCATAACATTGTTGCAGCCTTTAGAAAATGATACATGAAAAGCGGAATTTTCACTAGGTTCCAAAGCTTGAAAATTTTACAATGTAATCTCCATAGGAAATTGAAATCGCTATTGCATGGAAATCTCGGAACAATCCTTGTCGAAGAAATGGTTCAAAAATCCCCTGTAAGACCAGCATTATGTTGCAAAAAACCCAATCGAAAACTGTGATAAGTTTGTGAATACCAAACATTTTAAATTCTCTATTTGTTTATGTTAAAGGGAGGTAATTTGCAAAATTGACTGATTAGACCTTGATTTTAGAGCTTGCTACAAGAGATAAGTGAGATTTTAAGTGTTTTTTCGACAACCCGGATCATATGACCAATTCCGAAAAAATAATGAAGTGTTTTATGCGATGCGCATATGCGGTATTAGATGAAATTAGCTGTAAACGAATTAAGGCCTATAACTCTGACATTAAAGGAGACAAGGCAATGACATTTTGACAAACGATAGCTGAAAGCCTGGGAAATGACGTCAAAATATATTTCAAGCCATTAGTTAGATACCTTTCCAGAAATAAGAAATCTTGCAGTGTAGCGTGTTCACTTTTGTTCAGTATATTTTCAAACATCCTATCCTTATCAACATCCATTTTGTTGCCAGTAGCAGCTTTCAACTTGACCCAGTCTAAAGTTTAGCAATCTTGTTGGGTCGTCAATAACCTTTTAGCGAGCTGTGACTTTATGTCTGGGGAGCTAATGTCACAGCCCTAGTGACAGCGTCCCGTCGCGTCTTCAAAAGTTTAACTTGGCCCCTGTTTCTCGAAAAAACTTAAGTACCTTCGCGGACTCAAATCTGAGTATCATGCTCAAATCATACGAAATCCACGTGAACTTCAAGCCAATACCCCTCCACGTTGGAGTGTATTCCATTGAAGTTGGGCATGTTCTCATGAGTATGTAATTTAAGTTTTTTCGAGAAACCGGGGCCAGGTCTATAACTCGGTCACTATTTGAGATACAGTCTGGATACTTCACATATGGAAGATCTCACATATGGATACCTCCTGCCAAGACCTTTCATTCGCGATCATGACCTTTGACCTAGTGACCTTGGAGTTTGACCTACCTATATAAAACTTTGGCCAGGCCTATACCTCATGCACTATTACAGATAGAGCCTTGATATTTCATATATGGATACCTCATGTCATGAAAATTGAGACCGTGACCTTTGGCAAAAAGACCTTGACCTTTGAATTTTTTTTGCGACACGCTCTTGAATAGGCGGGCTTTATTGTCTGCGGATAAATCTTGTTTTAACAGGTGCTGATTTACCCATTACCAGACGGCAAATATTTGGACTGTTCCAATTTAAAAAGATGTTGCAGACGACAATTTCAATGTGATGAAATTTCAAAAATCTTAAAATTTTGGGTTAGAGAACATTCTGAAAAATGAAGAAATTGCTTGTTACAAGCAATTTCTTCATTTTCCGCAATGTTTTTCAGAGCCATTATCTTGTAGGGAGTTAAAAAGAGTCATTGTGTGGTAATGGGCTATCTACCACATTCAGAAATCCTGTATGTTTTCCGTCTTCTTACGTTCAAACCCTTTATACTAGTTTTTAGCCAAAAATTAGGTAATGTCGCAGCCCTAAGTGTTGGCAGCAGCGTCTCTTCACTTAAAAACCTTAAATCTGGTCTATGTCTCGGGCACTGTTTGAGATACAGCTTTGATATTTCACACATGGATACTTCCTGCCAAGACCTTGAACATCTGGGACTATCTCCTTTGACCCTGGAGTTGACCTAATTTTGTGACAAGCTCCCGTGTAGGCGAGCTACATTGTCCGCGGACGACACTTGTTTAAACTTATTCCCCAACAGTGACATCTTTTGAAGTTTCACAAGGTAGACGCTTTGGAAAACATTGTGTAAAATGAAGAAATTGCTTGTGCAATTTCATCATTTTAAAAGATTTTCCACAATGTTTTCTTCCTTGAAAGACCAAAATTGTGAAAGTTGTATTCATTTGAAATTGACATCTAAAATATCTTTGAATTTAGAACAGTCTAAAATTTTGCCATCTAGATCTAGTATTTTATTTTTTGAAATCTTCCCTGAATCAACGGAATTATTGAAAATCATTGGAAATGTGTCACACGATTCCCGTCCGTGATTATACCACTTCCAAGATTCATTTGACTGGATAAATCATATCCTTGGAAAAGTCAGACTGAATATTGTTTTATTGATTGAATAGGGTTTAATGCATCTTTAAACTGCTACGGTCATAATAGCGAGGCGACTGGATCACCTTACCATGAATTCCTGTCGGATCTCATAACAGTACTACCACAACATCCTTTTCAAGCTTCCAGCTGCTCTACCACATAGGTTTGTGATTATCAAACCAATTGTTGGAGATAAAATGTCATAATAGGATGTTTGCCACGGCCGGGTAACGAACTCGGGACCTCAAGAGTGAGAGGCAGATGCGTTACTAACTGGGCCATGGCCATTGTAGAACAAGAGTGCCATGGTCACAATATACGCCGCCACTTATAAACCTTGAGAAACAAAAATGACATTGACAAGGATTTATAAATATCCACACAAAAACCTGTAAAAAGTTGTGTTCACAAGAAGGTTTTATAAATATCCAGTAAAAAAAAAACTGGAATATCATTAAGCCCCAGAGACTAAGTTTTAAGGGGGCATAACTCAGGCAAAAATCAATGAACCATAAAATCATTACTTCATGCAAATCTACCAATAAAGGTAATAACATCCACCAAGTTTCATTAGGATCCAGCCAGAATCTTAGAAGGAGTTGCATTGACAAGGCTGCAATTTCAATAAGCCCAAGAGACTAAGTTTTAAGGGGGCATAACTCTGGCATAACTCTGGCAAAAATCAATGAACCATAAAATCCTTCCTTCGTGATAACATTGACCTAGTTTCATTAAGATCCAGCCAGAAACTTAGGAAGAGTTGCGTTGACAAGGCTGCAATTTCAATAAGCCCCAGAGACTAAGTTTTAAGGGGGCATAACTCTGACAAAATCAATGAACCATAAAATCATTACTTCATGCACATCTACCAATTGAGGTGATAACATTGACCTAGTTTCATTAAGATCCAGCCAGAAACTTAGGAGGAGTTGCGTTGAAAAGGCTGCAATTTCAATAAGCCCCAGAGACTAAGTTTTAAGGGGGCATAACTCTGGCAAAAATCAATGAACCATAAAATCCTTCATGCACATCTACCAATTGAGGTGATAACATTGATCAAGTGTCATAAAGATCCAGCCAGAAACTTAGGAGGAGTTGCGTTGACAAGGCTGCAATTTCAATAAGCCCCAGAGACTAAGTTTTAAGGGGGCATAACTTTGACAAAAATCAATGAACCATAAAACCCTTCCTTCATGCACATCTACCAATTGAGGTGATAACAATGATTAAGTTTCAAGAAGATCCAGCCAGAAACTTAGGAGGAGTTGCATTCACAAGAAAAGTGGACGGACGTACGGATGGATGGACGGACGGACAGACGGAGAAGATGATGCCAATATACGTCCGCCTCCGGCGGCGTATAAAAAGGTCCGGAATATCAGTAAACCCCTACCAGCCAGCAAATGTTTAGACTTGTCTAATCGAGTTGAAACTGTCTCAAATCTCCAGAATATTACTTGACCCTTTTACTTTAATCCATTACCAGACAGCAAAAATTTAGACTGGTCCAAATTCAAAGGTGTTGCAGCCGAAAAGTTCAAGTGAATGAAATTCTACATTTTGTAGTCTCTTGCGTTAGAAAACATTGTGGGAAATGAAGGAATTGCTAGTCAAAAGCAATTTCTTCATTTTCCACAATGTTTACTAAAGCCTTTATCTTGTTGGACGTCAAAAGGCGTCACACATGTTTGGGAATGGGTTAATTTAATATTGAAGAAACATCGGTTAATGATTTCATTGTGATTTATTTTTCGATAAATTTCTGTATAATTAGAAAATGAGGAAAACACATCAGATCCATTTAATCACAATAAAACAAGAATAGTACATGTATATTATAGTTATGAAATTAAAGCACTTTGAATTAACAGTTTAACACCCTTCCAAAAATAATTGGTTTTGGAAACTCATAAGATGCAATCCTATCCCATATGACAAGAAATTAGACTGTTTCAATTTTAGAAGATGGTGCAGACAACACATGAATGGTTTAGACGTCCCTAAAATAACAAAATTTGGCGTAAACAAGTATAATTATGTGCATATAAATTAACAAAATTTGCAACACCATGGAAAAATCTTCTTATCCCAAGGAAGGGGTTACAAGAAGTTCATATAGATCTATATATATAATATATATAAGAATTTTCATATTGAAATATCAGATCTATTCAAAATAAATGCATTATATTATCGGAGCAACAGACAAGTGGGGGTGGAGACTTCCTAACTTTGTTATTTCAATTCAAAACCCTAAGTTGTGGGCACTCATTTGAATTGTCCGGAGACAATTCCAATGAGTACCCACAACATAGAACTTGATGAACAATAAGGGAAAATATTGCAATTTGAAATGCCAAATTTTCCTTTTTTCACACTGAAAATTTGGGAAAATCCAAATTAGCCCCCCCCCCCCCAATATTCAGACACTGAGGCTTTAGCCCCCCCCCCCCATATGACATTGCTTCCTACGGGCTTGTACTGCCCTCTTATTTGTAGCTCTGAATTAATCCTTTCCCAAACTACAACATCATAGGGTGGTCCACTTAAAAAACTGCCACAAATGCCAAAATGGAAGTTATTAAAGATAAAGTTTGTGTTTAATATGGCATAGAAAATGTTGAGACAAAAGGAGAAACTGCTGGTTATCAGCAGTTTCTTCTTTTGTTTCAATGTTTTCCCAAGCCTATTCTATTTAATATAAGGGACGTCAATACCAGGTCTTGTTTGGGAAAGGGTTAATAATTATGATTCGAGAGCCTGTATCTGAAAAAAAGTCCGTAATTGCATTCTAGACAACCACAATTTCATGATCAGCCTGTACACAAATACAATCTAATACAGACCCATACAGCTAATAAGTTTTGATTTTATTGGGGTTTTACGCCGTTTTCAACTTCTATGGTCATATAGCGGCGGCTGGAGCACCTAACTGTGGGTTCCTGGTATTTCTCCCACCAGTACAACCACAATATCCAAACAGAGCCTCCAGCTGCTCTCTCACATAGATGATTCACACCCATTGGTGAGAGACAAAATTAATGACTTTTGTCAAATGTCAGAATGGATACTAGCCAAGCCAGGGTTTGAACTCCAGACCCTTGGATCGACAGACTGCGACATAACCGTTTTACTAACAAACTTACGAACATTTTTAAAACAACAACAAATCTGATTGGCCGAATAATTACTGTTATTATTTCTTGTTCAATCAGATGTGTTGTTACAAGGTTTTTGCAAAAATATATGTTAGTAAAATGCGGCCCTGGCCCCAGTTTCTTTAAAAAAATTAAGTATATTCTCATGAGAACATGATCAACTTCAAAGGGATACTCCCCAACGTTGAAGGGTATTCGATTGAAGTTCACATGGATTTCGTGTGATTTGAGCACGGTGCTCAGATTTGAGCATGAGAACGTTCTTAAGTTTTTTCAAGAAACTGGGGCCTGGTTTGGACATCCCTAATAGAAAAGGCTTAGGAAAAGATTGAGACAAAAGAAGAAAGTGCTGATAATCATTCTGTGCTATATAACTTACAAATTTTACCTTTAACCCTTTCCCTAACAAGACCTGGTTTTGACATCCCTAAGAGAATAGGCTTGGGAAAACATTGAGACAAAAGAAGAAACTGCTAATAACCAGCAGTTTCTCCTTTTGTCTCAATATTTTCTATGCCATATTTTAATACAAATTCTATCTTTAATACCTTCCATTTTGTCATTTGCGTCAGTTATTGAATTGGATCTTCCCAAGATTTTGCCGTTTGGAAAAGGGTTAATAGTGTCTATTTTGTTGTCTCCAGCAGCTGTCATATTGGGCCACCCTAAAATTTTGCCGTTTTGGAATGGGTTAACCCATTCCCAAACAGCAACAAATTAGGGTGGTCCATTTGAAAGCTGAAGTAGGTGACAAAATGGATCATGATAAAGATATAATTTGTTAATAATACCGCTCAGAAAATATTGAGACATAAGGAGAAAATGATGATTATAAGCTAAAGCATTTCCTTCTTTTGCCTCAATGTTTTCCCAAGCCTTTTCTGTTAGGGACATCAAATCTAGGTCTTGTTTCGGAAAGGGTCAAACCATTCTAGTACATGCCCTGGTTTTGACATCCAGAATAGAATTGGGTTGGGAAAACATTGAGGCAAAAGTAGAAAATGCTGATATTCATCATTTTCTCCTTTTGCCACAATGTTTTCTGTGCTACATCACTCACAAATTGTACATCAAGTAACATCCAATTTGTCCACTACAGTAGCTTTCAAATTGGACCATGCTAAAATTTTGTTGTTTGGGAAAGGGTTATCAAACAATATGGGTCTTGATCAGACTGTATGTACACATGGGCTGATCTGGATCCATGTTGGTCTAAAATACCCACAAAGTACCTTTTTCCAGATCCTGGCTTAAGTCAATTGTTATAAATTAGCAATAACTCTTTTCCACAGAACAAAATTTCAGATAAGTCAAAATCAAAGGAGTAGAAGATTGATGGCAAGGAAATGTGAATGACCTCTTCATGTCTAATAAACACGGTGGGGATTGTGCATGATGGGATGGATAACAAATACGAAGTATACGGACAAATTTGCCTCGCTTCAGGTAAGATATTGTGCAATAATTTTCTTATTTCTGCTCCAATTTTCAAGCGGTTTGTTGCATGTACCCCGCATTAGTAAGCACTTTCCTCGGATATATGACTTGTTTGTAGAATCTTTGTACTTTGTCCAAAAATTGATCCCAACCGACCAGAAAAACGACAAAAAATTCAGGCCCTTTTTCTAGTCGGTTGGGATTGGTTTTTGAGTAAAGTACAGGGAAGTTCCAGATAAATAATACATCTGAGAAAAGGGCTCAGTAAGACGGAGTACATGGAATAAACCGCATGAAAATTGACGCAGAAATAAGAAAGTTATTGCACAAATTCTTACCTGAAGCGTGGTTAATTTGGCCGTAGTCGTTACCATTTCGCTTTCCGGTCGGTTGGGACAATATTTCGGAAAAAGTATCATGAGTTACCTAATATGTCATACATCCGATGAAAGAGCTCGATAAGGCGGGGTACATGCAGCAAACCGCTTGAAAATTGATACAGAAATAACAGAGTTATTGCAAAATGTCTTACCTGAAGCGAGGCGAGTTGGCATCAAATTTTGTGCAAACAATAGACTGAGTTTACCGTTATGTTTTAATAAACCGTCGGTGTTGTTATAACATCTCGTAACTACGGTTTGATTCAAGCCGTAGTTGCGAGATTTTATAACAACACCAACGAAATACTATTCATTTGTCCGAAATTACGTCACGGTTTACTTGATAAAATCGTTCCCTATTGTCGGTAGTTGTTATCCATCCCATCATGCACAATCCCCACCGTGATAAAATAGGGAAGAAACATTTAGGATAAGAGGAAAAATGTTGATAATCACTATTTTCCTCACTTAAACTTCCATCAAAGAATGAAAAATCTGTTTCTATTTATAGCAGCATAAAACCCTGTCCATTGTTTTGGAAAGGATTAGAAAAATAATTTCTTACCAGTTCTAATCATAAATACCTTTTTTTGGGAAATGGTCAAGGAAAATAACATTAATTGCTTACATAATAAAGTACTGTAATAATTAAAGAGATTAACATTAAAAAGAATTCAGATCCCAATATACTATTATAGATCTACTTATGCCCTAAGTTCATGTGATATTCTATTCAAAACAAAATGCAATCAGAAAACCCAACGCCTATTAATGTGCTGATCCTGATCCGAAGTTCTTTCTAATCAATAATTTGGGACAGGCTAAGATTAGTCAGCACATAATGAACAGTGGCGGATCAAGGATATCTGTGAATGGGGTTCAGACTTTAAAAAGGGGGGGGGGGGGGGGGGGGGAGTTTCTTTTAGTATTGCACAATTTTAACTGAATTTCTGCATAAAAATGGAATAATCAGGCTTCAGATCGGGGTTTGAACCCCCTCTGGATCCGCCACTGCCATTTATGTCAAAATGAAATCTTTCATTTACCCTTTCCCAAACATGGAATGGTCCCTAATGGAAAAGGACTGGGAAAACATTAAGGCAAAAGATGAAAATGCTGGCAAGCAGCATTTTCTCCTTTTACCTCAATGCTTACCGTGCGCTATAAAGTAAAAATATATCCTGCTTTCTGTAACATAAATTTTTGAATTTGGATCAGTCTAAAATTTTGCCGTCCGATTGATTCAATTGTTTTAAAATCAATCATGTGGCTCCACCGGATAAAGCTGGTGTTACCGAATGACTAATTGTCATTACTTTAATGGTTAATTAAATGCACTTATACAAACAAGAGGGCCATTGGCCCTGAAGCGCTCACCTGATATAACTTTTTGTATACCAATTTTCAGGTTGATTAGACAAAAAATGTGATCTCTAGGGTGCACACAAGGTTTAACTAAGATTTGACCTCGTGACCTAGATTTGATCAAGACAATCAATCTGATCAATTTTCTGGTTGATTGGGCAAAAAATGTGGCCTCTAGAGTGCACACATGGTTTTACAAAGATTTTACCTCATGACCTAGTTTATGACCCCAGATGACCCAATTTCAATCTTGTCCGAGAATTGATCAAGACAATCATTCTGATCAAATTTCAAGTTAATTGAGCAAAAAATGTGGCTTCTAGAGTGCAAACAAGGTTTTTCTAAGATTTGACCCCTGACCTAGTTTTTGACCCCAGATGACCCAATTTCAAACTTGTCCGAGATTTCATCAAGACAATCATTCTGAGCGAATTTCAGGTTGATTGGGCAAAAAATGTGGCCTCTAGAGTGCACACAAGGTTTTTCTAAGATTTGACCCTGTGATCTAGTTTTTGACCCCAGATGACCCAATTTCAAATGTGTCCGAGATTTCATCAAGACAATCATTCTGATCAATTTTCAGGATGATTGGGCAAAAAATGTGGCCTCTAAAGCGCACACAAGGTTTTTCTAAGATTTGACCCGTGACCTAGTTTTTGACCCCAGATGACTCAATTTCAAACTTGCTTGAGATTTAATCAAGACAATCATTCTGAGCAAATTTCAGGTTGATTGGGCAAAAAATGTGGCTTCTAGAGTGCACACAAGGTTTTTCTAAGATTTGACCCGTGACCTAATTTTTGACCCCAGATGACCCAATTTCAAACTTGTCCGAGATTTCATCAAGACAATCATTCTGAGCAAATTTCAGGTTGATTGGGCAAAAAATGTGGCCTCTAGAGTGCACACAAGGTTTTTCTAAGATTTGACCCAGTGACCTAGTTTTTGACCCCAGATGACCCAATTTCGACCTTGTCCGAGATTTCATCAAGACAATCATTCTGATCAATTTTCAGGTTGATTGGGCAAAAAATGTGGCCTCTAGAGTGCACACAAGGTTTTTCTAAGATTTGACTCCGTGACCTAGTTTTTGACCCCAGATGACCCAATTTCGAATATGTCCGAGATTTCATCAAGACAATCATTCTGAGCAAATTTCAGGTTGATTGGGCAAAAAATGTTGCCTCTAGAGTGCACACAAGGTTTTTCTAAGATTTGACCCCGTGACCTAGTTTTTGACCCCAGATGACCCAATTTCGGATATGTCCAAGATTTCATCAAGACAATCATTCTGAGCAAATTTCAGGTTGATTGGGCACAAAATGTGGCCTCTAGAGTGCACACAAGCCAAAGGTTGACGGACGATTGACGATGGACGACGGACACAGCGGTATCACAATACCTCACCATGAGCACTATCGTGCTCAGGTGAGCTAAAATTGCTATAGATCTAATATTGTTTAACACTTTCCTAAACAAAAGTTTGTTTGGACATCCCTTTTAGAAAGAGACTGGCAAAGAAAGACAATGATTAGCAGCATTTTCTCAATCTTCCCTCAATGTTCTCTTCCCTTTCCCAAACAAGACCTGGTTTTGACGTCCCTGATAGAAAAGGCTTGGGAAAACATTGAAACAAAAGAAGAAACTGCTGGTAACCAGCAGTTTCTCCTTTTGTCTCAATATTTTCTATGCTATATTGTACACAAATTTCTTTCTTTTTAGTTTCAATTTTGTCGTCTACAGCAGCTTTTGAATTGGAACACCCTAAATTTTTGTCGTTTGGGAAATGGTTAAATTAAAAGATTTAATTAAGGTCACCAAAACCAAACATTGTTTGGGAAAAGGTTAAGTTCTATTACAAAACATCATATAATTAAGAATAGAATTGAGCCTGGATCTGGGAAAAAAGTTCCTAATAACATTTGAGAACAACATGGAACCAGATCAGCCTAGCAGGCATACATATGCACAGTCTGATCAGGATCCACGTTGTCCTGAAATAGCTTTTTCATCAGCAGTAACAACTTAAAGTGTGCAGGAAAGATCCTTAAATTGATCACTTTGCACTTAAAGTGACATTTCACATTAAAGTTGAGACAGAAATGACAAATTCTATATAAATCTGAACTGTTGTCCACAACAATTTGTTTAATTTCAACACAAAAATATATATTTCTAGTAAACGGTTCTACATTTTGGCTTGAAATTTTCAGAATTTTCTTAAGAAAATATGCTCTTTCAGATAGAATAAAAGTAAAATTTATGTACAAATCATTGTGAAATGTCATTTTAACCACAGTCTGATCTGGAAATTCAGTTTTCTAAAATGTTTTAACCCTTTCCCAAACAACAAAATATTAGGGTGGTCCAAACTCAAAGCTGCTGTGGAGGATAACATGAAGGCTGATATGGATTTTCACACAATAGGGTACAGAAAATATTGAGACAAAAGAAGAAAATGCTGATTATCAGCATTTTTTCCTTTTGCTTCAATATTTTCACAGAAAATATTGAGACAAAAGAAGAAAATGCTGATTATCAGCATTTTCTCCTTTTGCTTCAATATTTTCACAGAAAATATTGAGACAAAAGGAGAAAATGCTAATTATCAGCATTTTCTCCTTTTGCTTCAATATTTTCCCAAGCATTCTGTACTCTCTATGTCAAAACTAGTCATGTTTAGGAGAGGGTTAATAAACTCTTTCCCAAACAAGACCTGGTTTTGACGTCCCCATTAGAAAAGGTTTGGGAAAACTTTGAGGCAAAAGAAGACAATTCTGATGATCAGCATTTTCTTCTTTGGCCTCAATATTTTTTGTGCTACATTATACACTCTATCAATATTTTTTGTGCTACATAATCACATTGTGTAATCACATGACTCAGAATTTCCGATAATCTTCAATATATTCTTTAATACTTGACCAATTTGAATTCGGTTTGAAGCAGGCAGAGGTGGGAAATGCCAAGAGTAAGCTGGACGTGTTGGATTTTTGAAAAATCTACTGATAAAAAAGTTATTGGAGATAAACCAAATTTTTGGTTTATCTTCAATAACTTTTTTATCAGTTGATTTTTTAAAAATCAACCACGTCCATCTAATGTGTGACGTCTGTCCACATTCTCTGCTTCAAACCAAATTCAAATCGGTCCAGTATTTACAAAGTTATTAAAGATTTTCTGAAAATATTGTATCACATGATTATCCACCGTGATTATTATTCCTCTCTTTCAAGACATATATTTTGTCATCTGAAGCAGCTTTCAAGTAAAACTACCCTACAAATTTTGTCGTTTGGGAAAGGGTTAAAGGCCCTTTTTCCAGATCCCTGCTCATTTGTATTCAAAAATAGGCTTGTAGATATTCAGCAGCCAAATTTTTGGCTTCCTGCTCAAATCCAAAATCTTTGTTTCCACTAAATTTCACATTATCACCATAAACACTCTGCAAGTTTTGACTTTTCTTCTCCAACAATGTTCCCCTTTGCTCATTGCCTGTGACAGGTGATCCTGAATTACGAAATAAATCCAGATCCGGTCTACGAACAACATACATGGCGTTGTCTTCAAGTTTTGTATACATTTCCGTGTCGACTCGTTCATCGTCCGGCTGTGACTCCACCTCAGGTTGTGCACCATTATGTGTATTATGAAAAGATTGGGCACCATTTTTACCATTTAATATATTACAAGATTGGACACTATTATTATCAAGCGATTGTCCATTATCAAATCCAGAATCACTCCCAGCTCTATTGTATATGTTTGTGTTATTGGTGAAGCTGTGTGTGTTGGTTTTGTATATGTTTGTGTTGTTGTTGTCCTGTGTAGTTGATGTGTTGGGTGAGGCTGACATATCAGAGTGTGTGTATAATGCAGGGAGGTGTTTTAGTCCAGGCCACTGACTGTTCATAATGTCCATGAAGTAAGCCTGGCTGCCTGGCATGGCGTATGTAGACTGGGTGGGTCGATGTATGGCCTGGCCATCCAGTCTATCACACTCTTCCTGATACACCGGGGGTAAATTACTCGTGTATTTCGTGATCCAACCCGACAATGTCCCTATAGGCATGTTTAACACTCGAGCTGTTGGTCGAATACCAGCAAGCTTGGTACACTTAACAACTTCTATCTTTTCATCTTGGGTCATATTCTTGAACTTAATTTGTCTCGCTACTCCTATTTTTTCTTTCAGAAAATCAAATCTATCCTTCAGTATAAGTTTGACAGCCGTAACCTCCGCTCGTTCAGGATTATCTAGTACGGATGACGCAGGAGACATAAAGTACGGTGAAGATTGTGAATCTGTGTCCTGACTAGCTGACAACATGGACGTGTTCTGGCTGGTATCTAGTGAAGAATCTAACTCAGACAGTTGTGAAGAGTTGGTCTGATTCATATCCATGAGTACATCTGAAGTCAGTCCAAGATGTGCCTGATATTTTGTGGTCCAACCTGATAATGTCCCTGTGGCTAGTCCAAGTATCTTGGCTACCCTACGAACACCAATTCTCTTTGCATATCTTACCACTTCAAGTTTTTCACTTGCTTTTAATGATTTATATTTATCAGCTCTGGTTTCTACAACTCTCCTAAACAGTTTCTCAAAGAAAGTATCATCCTCCAGTGGCGAACCTTTGATCATTTCTTTAGCAACTTCAAAACATTTATCAACATCCGGCACTTCATAAGTTTCTGCAATCATCTCATCTATCTCATCTGCTTTATCACCACTAACTTTACTTGTGTCTCCCTCTTTCACAGATTCTTGGGAATTTTCAGTCTTGATATCAACTGGTTCACATTTAATATTCAGATTATCATCGCTTTTCAACGAAGACCTTGTAACTGCAGCTTGGTTTAAGCTGCAGTTACCAGGTTTTTGTTGAAAAGCATCATCATGTACATTACTTTGGTTGTCATAAACACCATAATCTGACCCATCTACTCTTTCTATCTTAATTTTAATCCCAACACCATCATCTCCATCAGAAAGACTTGTTGCTGAATAAATCCCCTTTTCAACTTTGTCCATGTTGTTTTGTTCATTCTCTGCTACATCATCATCAGAATTTATCTCCTTTTTGACAATTACTTCAGGGTTTTGTTTACATTCAGCATTAGAGCCTTGTGAACCATCGCCAGCATTTGTCCCTTCTGGACCTCCATCTTCCAGATTTGATTGTTTCAATAAATATGGAAACTGTCGCATCCAGCCAGATACCGTCCCTAAAGCTATATTTAGACACCTCGACATTTCACGAACACCAACTAACTTAGCGTACCTTGACACTTCAAATTTGTCTTCCCTTGATAAGTGTTTAAACTTGGTAGCCTTTTCGTCCCTGACCCTCTGAATTAATTCTTCGAACTTTGGATTTCCGATCATACAATTTTTCTTCCGTCTACCTATGCTATCGTCCATATCGGTAAAGTCGATCCTCGTCCACATAGACACTGCAGATTTAGACACACCATAATGCAATGCTGCAGAACTGACGCTGTTTACTTTAGCATACTCTGCGATCTCCCTCTTCTCTGATACAGTAATCTTTCTATAGCGGTTAAATCTGATTTCTCGCAGCTTTTTCACAACTTCAAGGTTTTCAGTTAGGTTTGCTTGGTTATGTTCAAACAGTTTTTCCACAGTCAGATCATTAGTCAAATGAGGTTGAAAGAAGTTAGCATATGACATAAAGGCGTTGTGAAAACTATCAGGAAGACCAGGTGGTAAATTAAAGTTTGGTGTATCTTTTTCTGCAAAATAATCACTTTTTAACACAGGCACGTTGTCATTTGATTGACTAAAATGTCCAACACCTAGACCATAGGATTTTTTCATATCTTGTATATGATCATCTCGGTGAAAGTTTGTTTCAATTGACTTTGTTTTTTCACTAGATATTTCATCTTCATGATTTCTAAATGCAGATTCTGGTTCTTCAATATCTTCTACATGTTCATTAAAACTTTCATCATAATCAAACCCATCATCATCATAACAATCCAGAGAATCGTCAAACTCTCCTTGGTCTTTCATTGCTACCTTTAGTTTAAATCCCTTTCTTGATGTTTTGTTCTTCGAAATTGGTGACTCTGTCTCCTCTACATTGGGAATGTAATCAAAACTCATTTCATTTTTAGGAAGACGCATCGGCATCTTTTGTTTCCTTGACTTTTTCGCAACCTGTTTGGAATTCATTAGGTTTGGTGTATATGTATTCAAACTGTCTACCTCATCTGCCATTACTCTATCTGTATCAGGCAGACAAACTGAAGCAGGTTCATGGTGCTCACTTTCAGATTGCACAGAGTCTATGCCTAGAGTTTCACATGTATTAAATTTTGTTGTTGTTTGGTGGCCCTCCTTTTCATCTTTATTTTCAAAAGCATTACATGGACTTATACCATTATCATCTAAGTCTGTTTGTTTTTCACCACTGCCATTATCACATTGCATGGTTTCTCTGGTAACAATTTCTGAATTCAAATTCTCCTCATCTTTCAAAATGTCATCAGATCTTTTCATAAGCAAGTTTTCAGATCTATTTAAAATCTCTGTTGTAAAAGAACTAGGGTTATCAGATTCTTTGTGTACTGTTTCTTTTGATGTTTCAGATTGCACTTCCAATTCAGATTGAGATTCTTCATAATTTTGCCCTATATTTGGTTCGGCCTCAAGCTTACTTGATAATGACTCTATGGTAATGTATTTTGCACTATTATCAATCACATCATCAGCTTGTCCACCTAGACTGTCTGTCTGTTTGTAATCTCCATTTTGTCCTTCATATTCACTTTCTTCATGTTTTTCTAATTCAGGATTAAAATCATCTTCTTTCACATTTAAACCAAAGCTGAATGTGTCAAAAGCATCGCAGGAACCACTGTTTTGGTTGTCAGAATGAAGGCTTTCAAAGTTGGAAACGTTGAACCCTTCAACACCACCTGCTATTATATAGTCAAGAGGCTGTGATACATGTGTTTGCCCATCTTCTTCTTTTCCATCCATGGTGGTAAATTCAGCATCAATGTCTATATCAATAACATTATTTTCACTGCAGTCTCCTTTTTCATCTATATCAGTAAATGCAGCACTTATGTCTATATCTATATCATTAGTGTTGTTTTCATGTTCAGATATTCTTGGTTTCTTTACTGGTGAGAGAGAAGTATCGCTTTCATTTCCACTGGACTCACAACCGCCGAGACGTCGCTTCATGACGATACTCATTATGTCCTTCTTTGGTAGTATACCGAAGCCAGAGTAGGCAGATGTGCTGCTGGCCTCAGTCTGAAACTCTGCTGCAGGGTCAAGAATATCATCAATAATGTTGGTATCCATTTTTCCTAATTTACGATGATCCTATTTTATTTATATGATTGTAAAAATGCCCTATGGTTGAGAATCCAATAAAACGCTGCTCTAGATAGATCTCCTATTTCTGCTTCATACATGTACAGACAAAAGAGATTCAATATACTTTTGCCATTGGTGCGGTTCTGATTGAATGCCCTCTTTAATGAATGTCTTTACTTTGGCAAATTAAGATGATTGAGATTCAACGTATTTTTGCCATATTTACAGTTCAGCTGTTCAGATCTAGATCTTGCCATTCAAATTGTCTTACAGGAGAGACATGCGTTCAAAATATTTGTGCCATAGCTGCAGTCCAATAGTTCAGCCCTTGCCATTCAAGTATAACTTTAATAGATGTCTACATGAGATTCTTCAGAGGTTTATTCTCAGATCAATGTTCATTCTTCCAGTCCTCATCTTGTTTTACATCATCTTGGCTTCTCCTTATTTTTGCAAGTGGATATCACCATTGACAATCTGAAATGACAGTGAAAAGAACTTTTAATCAAAACCTATCACACAAAAAAGGATAACTTAACCTTTTCCTGAACAAATTCTGGTTTCGATGTGGTTAATAAAACAGGCTTGGGAAACACATTGAAGCAAACGATCTATGAAAATGTTGATAACCAGCAGGCCTGTAGGAACCAATGGGGGGGGGGGGGGGGGGTTAGGGGGCCAAGCATGCCAAATTTCCCTTATTTTACACTGAAAATTTAAGGAAAATCCAAAGATTTAACTGGAATTCCTTTCAGTTAATTTAGCTATACTGAATTATACAGGACTTAAGTTATTTTGCATTTTGTGATGACAATATTTTCCCCAATGTTTGAGAAAACAACACATTTTTCCTAATGTGGCTTGTTTCCGACCCATTCAAAAATTATGAGAAAAAAACGCTGCTTCCCAAAATGTACAAATTAGAAGTGATGCTGCAAGAATGTATGTGTTATCTGTGTCTAAACTTTCCTATATCATGTTCACATTTCTAGGATAATCCTGGCATGCTTTTGAGGACCTGAAACAAATCAAAATCATACACTTAACAGCTAAAAATCATTTAATTTTACCAAAAAAGAGAATTAAATTTAACCCTTTCCCAAACGACAAAAAAGAATTAAATATCTAGAGCATTTAGATTTATCATATTTATTCTAATAAACACACTGTAGACATTTATTAGAAACATGGTCCATGGAAAAGTAGGGGATGGATATATTAGAGGTATCCTTAGGTTGTTAGTCAACATTTGCGAATTAAAAGTCAATTCATGGACTCACAGTTCAGCGAGTCAAATTTGGCAATTTTTTTTGTTAAAAGAACTGCAAATTATGATGTTTCCATGAAATTGCTTCATTGCCAAAAGATTTAGGGCTTGAACATCCTCTTTTTCATTGCTTTTGGCGATGATCTTAGGCTATGACTATAGAGCGGGTGTACCTATTACCGAACACCTTAGCCACTATTTTAGATGTTCGCAAATACAACCACCCTCGTCGAATTTTTTGTCGCCTATTGCAACGTCAATGTATATGACGTCTTTTCGTCATATATCGAGACTAATGTGAGCTTCATTATGGTAGATATTCACTTTGAAAGTCATGGGGTGTATGATTGCAATTCCGAACGGTGGTTGTAAATCCGAATACGAGTGGTTCTAATTCCAACCATTAACAAGATTTCTTTTAAATAACCAAAGAAATAAATGCAAACTTCTTTCATGATATTTACCACCCTTAAAACTATCCTTAACTAACATTATAATTAATAACAGGTTGATATCATTGAAAAAAGTAAATTTACAAATCAAATCAAGGATGTACCGTAATTATTCTAATAAAGGCCCGGGTGTTTATTAGAAACATGGTCAGTGGGAAAGTTAGGGGTGGGCGTTTATTAGAGGTATTTTGATTTTGAGTGTCAAAAATTGCAAATCCAGTGTCTTTCATGGACTGAAGATAACGCAAGGCGAAATTGGCGAATTATTGTTAGAATGATTGCAACATACAATTTTAGGATGAAATTTCTTTGTCTGAAACATACACTACAGCCTTGAAATCTTTCTTTGTTGCTTTTGTAAATGATCTTTGTTTATAACAGACAATACCTTTTTTCTGGAATCGGGGGATGGGCGTTTATTAGAATCAATCTTGTTTGCTGAAATTGTGCTCGAAATAGGCTGATTGTCCAATGATATTTGGGGGATGGGCGTTAATTAGAATATGGGCGTTTTTTAGAATAATTACGGTACCTATAACTGAACACCCAAGCCGCAGTTCGGTAAATGCACAAACCCTTCCTGAACCTTTAACCCTTTCCCAAACAAGACCTGGTTTTGACGTCCCTAATAGAAACGGCTTGGGAAAACAATGAAACAAAAGAAGACACTGCTGATAACCAGCAGTTTCTCCTTTTGTCTCAATATTTTCTGTACCATATTTTGCACAAATCCTATCTTTTATAACATCCGTTTTGTCATTTGTAGCAGTTTTTGAAGTTGATAACTCTAAAATTTTGTTGTTTGGGAAAGGGTTAAAATGTGAAAAAGTAGATCTAGATCTACTATCCCAAGTGGCATATATCATAAAACAAGTATTTTGCTGTCTATGTTCTCGCTAAATTGATATTAGGTGATCAGAATTAGCATTTTGAAATGATTGTTCGGAAATAAAACCACCACACAAAATCTGTGGTTTTAATTCCGTATCTGGTATCTTTCTGATACTAAGATAGATCTACATTATAGCCTTCAAAACACAATCTAGCATGGTAAATTATCATTTATTCACCATTAAAAGTTATTTTGTTAGGAAAAATAGCGTGGCCGTTGACAATGAAAACCTTACGAAACATCCAAGGTGAAATCGTTTCATGCATGATTTTACTTGCCTACAGAGTTGACTTCAAACTTTGGCATTTATCTCAGCCACCGACATCATAACTAGACCCAAAATAGCCAGAAAGGGAGAGAATGACATATGCGCAATGAAAAAAGAGGTCTCTGATTCATTTGAGTGCATTTTTGTGATGTTGTGAGATGTCAAAAATATTGTTCGGATTAAAACGCTGTTCGGAAATATGTTCACCCGCTCTACATCATTTCAATCAGGAATCAGGTGAAGGGCATTCATTAGAATCACCCCTTTTTGCTAAAAGTGTGATTGAAACAAGCACATTTTCAGCTAATCGGAGTCTTCTCTGATGTAAATACGCTCTTTCATATTTTGATTTTTCGCTATTTACATCAGAGAGCGTTGCTCTTTGAAAACAGCGGAAAGTTCAGTAACGTTACAAGTAGTGAAGCTTTGTTTTTGTGTATCATATCGAATCACTCGGTAAAAAACTGTAGGGTATAGATCAATAAATCATTTTTTGTCATACCTGACCAAAAATTTCATTTCAAATCGGCCTGCTGGAAGAGTATAACCTTTGGTTTTGAATGGAAGGTCAAGGTAAACAAAGGCTGCTCAGGTGAGGGTTGTTGCAAAACATTGCCTATAAACCTTTTAGAAATACTTTTTGGTCGTAAATTTTTCAACATGTATGACAATAAATGGTTCATTGATCGATATCATCAGGGGTTTTAACGATAGCGTTTAAGATCGGACGGTGAACGATGCGCAACAATTTGTTGCGAACTTCTTGATTTTTTCAAAGAGCAACGCTCTCTGATGTAAATAGCGAAAAATCAAAATATCAAAGAGCATATTTACATCAGAGAAGACTCGGATTAATTTTCAGCCAGGCTGTAATGTTGAATGATGTTTTCTCCAAAAATATTAGTTCTTTTTATATTAAAAACCAAAAATGTTGTTTTTGATAGATCTTTAAACAAATGGTAGAATTAGAAGTACTACTATTAGATCTATTGTTTTACTGTAATATTTTAAGATTATATTTGAGTAAAATCGAATTAACTAAATACAAAATCAATTTTGAAGGGTACTTTATTTAAATAATGTTTTTCCTTTATTTAGATTTAAATTTCATATTCAGCATTTGACAAATAACAGACAAACAAATCAAAGCGTCAATCTTGCACATCACCCATTAATTCCCCAATTAACACCTGATAAGACAGTATACTGTTTATATCCAATATTGTAATGATAAAACATGTATGTAATTTAAATGATACTTTTGTGAAAAAATACAAATTCAAACCATTCTTAAATCATAATTCTATTTAGATCTACCATTAATAGACTCTTCAAAATCTATATTTATTTGAATCAAAATCACAAATATATATAAAATAATACTTCAATAGATCTACTGATTATACTAGAATTGTTACTTTTTTTCCAGTTACATTTTTCCGTTACTTTTTTTCCTGTTACTTTCCTTCCTACAATCATATAATAATACTTTCATAAAGCACAAAAATATAAATCAAAACAAGTTTTGTCAATGTTATATCAAAGAAAGTAATTTTTAACCCCCAAATCCTTGTCAAATTTAATTCATTTTCTTATCACTCAAAATATTAATTTGTGTAAAGCATTAATACTGAATATTCATATTTTCATATTTATTTCATAAGTATCAAAGATTTCCCTAAAGTATTCACAAAAAAATCATTTTTCATAACCAAGGGGGTTTTGTCCACTTTTCAGCTAAGGGCATGGGGGTTTTGTCCATGGGGGTTTTGTCCAGGTGGGTTTTGTCATAGGGGGGTTTTGTCCTAGGGGGGTTTTGTCCGTACCTCGCTTTACTATGGGATGAGCATTTATTAGAATATCATTATGGGTGTTTATTAGAATAATTATGGTAGGCTACTTGTTTTGCCTCAATGTTTTTTTAATTTCAAACTTTACCAATAGTCCTGGGTCTTCCAAATCAGGTAGATCTATTGTATTGAATCGGTCGGCACAATTCTTTCAGCCAATCAAAAACGTCGTCAGCGGACCTGCACTCATTCGGTGGAGGTGAAAGCTTCGGTCTTTTTCGTTGAAGCATAACCAACTTTCAGCATTAATATCTCGACGACTACGCCTGATTATTAAAAATGCGTTGGTAGTTAGAAAGTTTAAATCACATTCTTTAATGAAAGAGTTTTGTTTATGAATTTTAACGATGGATTTTTGAAATAATCTGCCTCAAAGTTGGTATCCCGTAACGATAAAGACCGAGGTTGTACCCTCGATGAAAAAATGAAAGTGAGGCTATGACGTCATCCCGACTGATTCTATGGGGCAAGGTTAACAAGAAGATAGACTTGCTATAATCCAGAATTTTCTCATTTTCTTTCAGTATTCTGTATTCACCCCAGATAAATTACTTTTATGTGCAACATTTTTATTTGTTCATTTCATCCTATTCATCTTCTATCAATATAGAGTTAACAGTATACAAGTTTATTAACATTCGGTAAAAGGGTTAATTTCAGTCAATACACATTTTCATTACCCCGTATCGGGCCCCTAGCATCTCATTTCCATGCACAGACTATCGAACGGACGCGTTGTCTGGGGACCGACAATACACATTTCTCACATTTAGACTCTTGAAATAAAATGTATGCCCAAATAGTGAATAAATCAAACATTTAATGACCATTGTAAGCAAGAAAGATGGGTAAATGTTGATGAAATGGCAGCGTACATACGCACACACAGCCGTACGGGTCGGACATTGTTGAACAGACAGACAAAGGGTGGCCGTGTGTTGACACGTCAAATTCCTGCATAAATTGGTTATCATGACAATATTTCTGTATCACAGATTGTGGAATATCATCTAAATGTACTTTTCTGCTTTCGATATACATGATTGTTTACAAAATCTTACCGTAATTTCCAAAATAAAGCTCCTGTCATTTGCTCCTGACAAACAGGAAGCTCGACGTACCACTGACCTCATTAACATACTCGTCTCTGATTGGTCAACACGGCCCAGCACGTGGGGTACACGAGGGGACAACTGTCAAACGCGTATCTTTAACGTTTTTTTTTTCTGTTTTTTTTTTTTTTTTTTTTTTTTTTTTTTTTTTTTTCAATAGAGCTCGGCAATGGAGAGTACCCTTTATGTAACACACGCTAAATCTCTAATTCTTAAGACGTCCATGAAGCCGAAACATGCTAAACCATGCTGCAGATCTAATTTAAATTTAAAATTGCAGATAGATCTAATTGCTTTATGACAATGAGTCATACAATGGGGGTGATGGTTGGAGGATTTTAATTTTATTGGGGGTTTACGCCGTTTTCAACTTCTATGGTCATATCGCGGCGGCTGGAGCACCTAACCGTGGGTTCCTGCAGGTATTTCTCGCACCAGTACAACCACAATATCCAAACCTAGCCTCCAGCTGCTCTCTCACATAGGGGCCATTCTACAGAAATTGGGAAAAACGTGTCCCACAACTTTGAAATTGAATTAATGGACAATTACATGCAATATGATTCTGGAAAATTGACCTATATACGCATCATCCAATTCTACATACTTTGAAATGAAACAAAAACATTTTTGCTTTCATTTAGATGCTTTTTTTGATGAAGATATGTCATTGAGTGGCACAAAACCCTATGTCCCAACCTCCAATTACGCTGATCAAGGCACTGTTTTCTTGTCTTGAACATTAAAGAAATCGTAAAATAAATATTGTCTTAAAAAGAGCGAATAAAAAGGCATGAATAGCATATAAAATAAGTGTCAATTTCTGTAAGTTTGTTGATTTTTTCACGCTTTGAAAGTTGTCCCATTGTTTTCAGTTCACTACCGTCACGCGAACCGAAATTGAAAATAAAACACACTTTGCATGTAATTTAAGCAATGAGTTTAAAAGTAATATGTAGATATAGTACTTGGCCTTGTCATGGCGAAAAAACATCCCAAAAATTTTGTGTGATAACTGAGAAAATAGAATTTGAATGCAAAATTTTTCACCCGTATACTTTTGCGTGTTCACTACCGTAACGCCATTTATGATGTGAATACACACAAGTAAATGACAGTTTTCACCATCACAAGAATCAGTAAACGGTCCAGTTTCCAATGACTATAACAGTTGTCCAAGTAAAAGGCTGCTAATCCTTGAAATCGGCGAATTTTCGATGGATTTTCACTACCGTAACGTTCACTACCGTAACGATAATCTTCACTACCGTAACATTTTCTTATCGTTACGGAAGAGAACTCTTTGTTACGGTAGTGAAATTGCAAGACAAAACCAGATATAATTCTGGTTCTGTAATTGTCAGAGTTCTGGGACTTGATCTGTAACATTATTTTGTGATCCAACACACATTTGCAAAGTTTCAAAACAATGACATCAGGGGTTGTTGAGGGTTGTTGAGATACAAACTTCGTTACGGTAGTGAATTCTTCGTTACCGTAGTAAAATTGGAAGTAGAAAAGGGACATAACTCTGTTGAAACAAATGGTAGAGCTATGGAACTTAGTATAAAACTTTGTGTGATCGTCTCATACATATGATTGCACAATTTCAAAGCAAGACTTCCATTGGTCAATGAGAAAACTGCACATATAGTCTGAGCTATTTTGGAAATAAAAACGGACAATAACTTAATAAGTAAGGGTCTCTGATTATTGGTTCTTGTTTACTGCATTTCTCCGATATGCAACCTACAAATGCAAGAAATTTCAAGTTGCTATCATGTATAATTTAGGAGATATGGCTCAACGATTTTAGTGTTACGGTAAGGAATGTAGTGTTACGGTAGTGAAAAAGTATTTTTGACATGTTTAGAACAGCAAAACAAAGAGAATATGCATGATTTAACTGTTTTTTTTTTTGAAGAGTAAACAGGATGTCTACAACATGATTTTTTAGGTGACTTTGTGGCATAGTTTTTTCAGACACTCTGTTCAGTTTTATTCACATCTCAAATTTTCGAATTCTGATATTTCATTCCCTACCGTAACACCAACTTCCCTACCGTAACACTGTGACAATTGAGGTTTAACAGTAAAGCTGTCATTCACATATAGGAGTAAATACATGCAATGAAAAATACAAATTGTGCCTATTCAGACTGCAAAATGATTTTTGAAATCTGTGGATGACTGAATTTGTAGTGTCTCTCTCAATTATCAATATAAGTAGTTTTCGCCGGTATTGGAAAAAACAAAGACTTATTTCTATAGGAAAAATACAAGAAACACCAGTGCATCGAAATTATGTTTAAATGAAAAACGTTCTAATAGTATGCAAAAGCTACATGTTAATCGGATCACAGAAAGGGAAATTGTGCCATTTTACAAATTCGTTACGGTAGTGAAAAATTGATGTCGGTCGCAAAAGTTCAAACTAAAATATCTGCGTAAGTAAGTGAATGTTATCTTTGCAAATTGCAGGAATGGGTTCCAGGAAGTTTATTGAAGGTAGTAATATAAAAATAATATACTAGGTTAAAAGCTGAATTTGAAGTTTTTGCGACTCCAATTTGCCCAATTTTTGTAGAATGGCCCCCAGATGATTCACACACCCATTGGTGAGAGACAAATGACTTTTGTCAAATGTCAGAATGGATAGCCTACTGGCCGAGCTTTGGTTTGAACTCGAGACCCCTGGATTGATGACAGACTCCGACGTAACCGACTGAGCTATCCGGGCTCGGCGATGGGTGGAGGAAAGGGGATGCGATATCAGAAGATTCTTAATTCTACAGTGGCAGATCCAGAGGGGCTTCGGTGAGTTCAAACGAACTTCCTCTGTAGCCAGATTATTCAATTATCAATCATGCAGAGATTCAGTCACAATTGTGTAATACATGTACTAGGAAAACGACCCCCCTATTTGTACATTCGAACTCCCCCTCACAGAAATCAGGATCCGCCGCTGAATTCCACCCAATGCTTTCAAAAGCCTTCTCCTTTGGAGACGTCAAAACAAACCAGTTGTCTCGCACCATTGTTTAAGCCTCTCTTACAACCCGTCGTGGGTGTTTTTAAATCGTACGTTATTAAAAAAAAAAAAAAAAAAAAAAAAAAAAAAAAAAAAAAAAACTCTGCAAAATCGCACGATTTATAAAGACGCACGACGGGTTGTAAGAGCGCCTGAAAATATGTACATTCAAAGCAGGTCAAAAGTATGAATCTCTTTCGAGAAAAGTACGCATTCTTTGTGAATTTTCTGGAATTTCAGTATATCTTTCCCTGGGTCACATGCACGCCTGTCGTACGTGCTCCGTACTTCTGTCTTGTGTGCTCCTGGCGTTCTAAAAGACACAGAATGGTCGTAGCAAAGAATTGTCCTGGCAATTCTTTGCTGCATGCAGTCTGCGTCGTGGTTACGTCCACCAAAATCGTACGTTGCACGTGCGTGCATCGCACGACTAAGCGTACGTTTTAGACGCAGACCGCACGCAGGAGCACGTGCGACCGGTTGTAGGCTTTAGAAACAATTATTTAAGTAGGATGAGTAGATGATGACAGAGATTCGTGGTTGTGTTTGTACTGGTGTGAGAAACATAATCATGTCGGTGTTATTGCAAAACTTCGTAACTCCAGCTTTAATCACGCTTGAGTTACGAGGTTTTGCAATAACACCGACTATATGGTTATTTACACCAGTAGCCGAAGTAGGTCTACAATTTGTAACGACAAAATTGGAAAATTGTTGAATGCGGTGTTTATTCAACGAACTAGATCTAGTCCTCTCCTACATTTTTTCCAATCCGTAACATAAAAGATTCTAGTATAATTATGCACAGACATCTGGAAAAGGGTCCCTTAAAGTGACATTTCACAATTATTTTTACATAAATTTTACTTTTATTCTATCTGATAGAGCATGTTTTCTTATGAAAATTCTGAAAATTTCAAGCCAAAATATTGAACCGTTTACAAGAATTATATATTTTTGTGCTAAAATTAAACTAATTGTTGTGGACAACAGTTTGGATTTATATAGAATTCGTCATTTCTGTCTCAACTTTAAAGGCGTATTTTTCGCTTATAAATTTTAACGACTTCAAAAGGCTGATAGCATTTCTACGCATTAGAATAAACAATCTTTGTATCAAGACATACTTTTAAAAAATGAAATAAATGTGAAACGTCACATTGCATTCCCATTTCATTTTTATAAGTATGCCTTGATGCCGACAAGACCGGTTATACTAATGCGTATAAATGCTATCATATTGTTGAAGTTGAACATTGCTGAAAACCGAAAAACACGCCTTTGAAGTCGAGGCAGAAGTGACAAATTCCATATACAAATATGAACTGTCGTATACATCAATTTGTCTATTTATCCAAACCTGTTTATCTCATAGACGGCATGATACGTTGGCTTGAAATTTTCAGAATTTTCATCAGAAAAAAATGCTCTTTCAAATAAAAATAAAAGTAAAATTTACGAAAAAAAATCTGTGCAATGTCACTTTAAAATGCCATTTGAGACCAACATGAATCTAGATTAGCCTTTGCACGGGTGGACATCAGGGGAGCTACCTCGAAAATCTGAAAACGTAAATTTGTTCCCACGCCACTTCCAGGAATCTGAATTTCTTGCGTCATTGTAGTCAATTTGACCACACGTTGCATCAAAACGTGTGATAGTAATCCAAAACTGAAAATAATCCACAATATCTACATCGATATGTCTGCCGGTATGTCAACACAGGGCGAAAATGCAATCCGCCAGTCCTGGGGTTATTTAAAGTAATCCTGCTCATATTTTCCACTTTTTAATGGGAGTTTCGATCTTCATGCTTTGCTAAAACATAGGTACATTGCACTGCATCGCCTGATTTCTATGTAATGCGCTCTTTGAAAGAAAATCCAAATAAAGCGAGAGCTCATCTTTGTATGTTTATCCAAATACGGGGATTTCCACTACCTCGACAGTTCCCGGAATTGGCGTGGGAACAAATTTACGTTAACAGATTTTCGAGGTAGCTCCCCTGATGCCCACCCGTGCTTTGTATAGACGCGCAGCCTGATCAACACATCAACAGATAAGAGGGGGGGGGGGAATTCAGACATTTTTGTTATGAACCCAAGCCCTATTTTGTAGGTAGTACCCACAAAATAGGGTTTGATGAACATTTAGTGAAATATTTCATTCAGAAAAGCAATCGCCCGCTTTTTGTTCATCTATAGATTCTTCGTGAGCTGTACATAGTGCTAAACTGTAACCTATTACCAAACGGCAAAATTGTAGATTTTTCCAAATTCAAATATGATGCAGACGGCAGCTTAAACTGAATGAACTTTTGCCATATTTTGGGTCTTTTGGTGAGGAAAATATTGCGGGAAATGAAGAAATTCCTTGTCACAAGCCATTTCATCATTTTCCACAATGTGTTTCATAGCCATTATCTTGTAGGGAGTCAAAAAGAGTCACTGTATGGTAATGGGTTTAGGTGGCAGAATTTATCCAAGTTTATTAGAATGCAGTTGAGAACGGGCTATTTTAGAATAGGAAACGATTGTATCTGGTTAACCGTGACGTAATTTCGGACAAACAAACAGCATTTCGTGGATGTTGTTATAAAATATCGTAACTACGGCTTGATTTAAGGGGGAATGCTCCAGTTTCCTAAATCTTTTCCCAATAATAGAATTTATTTATATTTTGCATGTTAAAATTACATGTTATTACCAATTGAAAAACAAAATAAAAATGGATGGTCAGCGATCTAGTTTGAATTTCATAGGCATTCGTGTCACATACCCCTACATCAAAAAATGCACAATTTCTTGCACCTGTCCAAGGTCACTAAATGCTAATAAAATGATGTATATATGCATCGTTTTGCCCCGAAAACGGATTTAAAGTTACGTCTTACATTTGATAAGAACAGAAACCCCAAAATATATGCTATCATAGACGCGTACATGTATAAAACAGCATGCTCATGTGTTCGGTTAGATCAACGAAGCTGGGGTGTTTTACGTCAAAATTTGCATATTTTTGGAAATATTTCAAGTTCTACATAATAGAATTTGATAAAACTCCCTCATTGTATTAAGCAACACGTCCTGGTAATAATTCAAAAAGAAAATGTATAGGTCAGCGCACTTATTAGTGAATTACAGCAATTTTTATCAGCTACTCATGAATGAAATGACGCAAAACAGTGGTAACTGCATACATACTTACGGCTGTCTGGCTCTAAATAATCGATTTCCATCTTGAGGAAATCAGTTTCGCATAATAAATACACTATAACCGTCTAAAATGGTAAATTTTAATGATGTGTAAAATCATTGAAAAAATGGTAGCGAAACATATTGGTACGAAACATTTAATTTACTACAGTAATGACCGAGTGTTCCGAAAAACTGGAGCATTCCCCCTTAAGCTATAGTTACGAGATCTTATAACAACACTGACGGGTTATCAAAACATAAAGGAAATTAGGCCTATATCTATTTTTAGCACAAAATTAATTGCCATTACGGTGTACTGGAAATGCTGTAAAGTCCTTTTTTCCAGACCATGGCTGATATGTATCAATTTCCAGTTTTCTCCCCAGCCAATTACACTGTGTTGCAAGTTGTCCGTTAGGTTTGTGTAGTCATTCAAAGATGGCGACAACGATATAGCATGAGAGGTAGGTGTCATAGTTTTTCATTGATAAATTTCTTAAACGGTCGTATCTTGCCTTGATACTGATATCATTATACAGGGGAAATGTATACCTATAAACGGTTCTATATATCAAAGTATCAGCGTTGTCTTATCGTACTCAGTCGTTGTGCAAAGACAACCCAACACGGAAAACGTTTTTCGAAGCGAGAAAGTTGCCCTTTTAAGGATGATTACATAGTAATCAGCGTACAAGGGAACAAATTATTGCTCTAACTTAGATGTTTTTAACATGCTCTTTTCTATGGTTACCCTCGTTTTACACAAAAATGTTCAGAATGTCCACAAACACCGTGTTTACTAAATGGTCAAACAACGGTGTAGTCCCAGTGAAAATATGCAGACACAACGGTGCAGTTTCTGTGTTTTGTGTACGCAGTGGTTATATTTTCATAACGAATTGTGAACGGTGTAGACATAATTCAATTGTGAACGGTGTAGACTTGAAGCAATAGTAATGTTTAATGATAACGTTTTCACGGCTGAGAATCATGTTTTATAATTACTACCGAAATTATTCAACAATTATGTTAATAGGTGACTGACTTGTAACTGCTTTGCAGCAAAGAAGGTGACAATATGTCTACAAAATATACTTTAATCAGAATATAGAAAGAATCTAGTTTCTTTGCTATTTGTCAAAGCAATTCCGCAAGGGTCAAAAAGTAGAAAGTACCAAGAATCTGGCGGTGTCTGTTTTATTTTTTTCTTTTATTTTCAGTTCCATGCTGTTCACTTGTTACTACTGTCATTTCGAAGGAAGTTTCGAAAAGTTTGTGAAGCATTCGGGACAGGACCATTCCGGTCAGATATTCAGGCTTGAAAACTCTGAACTGTAGTATCATTCCGAATATTATCAAGAGGTCAGACTAGGACATCATCCCCATTTGCGAGCATAGAATACACAAGATAGACCTCATCAATGTAGAAAAAAGGATTTTGGGCTTAACAATCTTTCTATCGATGATATCCCCGATTTTGAATGCATGAGTCCAGTACATAAAAAATTACGAAGTTCAACCCCCCATAAAGTCGTTCAAAAAGCTCCGACCTTAATTCCTGATATTTCCATTGGACGTGCTGAAACAGATGATACGAATAGGGACTCTTCTCTTTCCCCACGAGACATAAAAACAATGGCTGAAATGAACAGTTTGTTCCCAATTGTGATTAAGTCATTGAGAAGCGTTGATCAACTTGGTAATTGTTTATCTTAGTCGAGGAAGGTCGGTTCCCGATGGAAAACATTGGATTTCATTTATCTATGGATGTAAGTTCTACTCTCTTGGAAGTACCTCAATGCGTTTTACTCCAATAGTCAAACGGTTTTGGCGAATAGAATATTGTCTTTTTCATTGCAAATGGTTACATTTTATAAGTGGGCCCAAAAAATCTTGGTCAGAAAATTGTCAGTCCTGAAGAAGAGGTTAATTACGTATGAAAATTCCAAAATGAATT
Organism: Fragum sueziense; assembly: GCA_963680895.1. Classification (NCBI taxonomy): domain Eukaryota; kingdom Metazoa; phylum Mollusca; class Bivalvia; order Cardiida; family Cardiidae; genus Fragum; species Fragum sueziense. The sequence goes on along the minus strand of OY804608.1, from coordinate 34,943,315 downwards.
TTGCAGTTCCGTAATTCTATTTTCAAGACTTAATTACTTTAAGTCGAACAAGACGAAAGGCCCAAATGTTTATGAAACAAATTTATAATTTATCTTTTGTTATTTATAATTTATGTTTTGTTGATGGAATCCTTTGTTTTGGGCAAAATCATACTTCAATGAGAGGTCAATTTGAAAACTAGATACATGTTGATCAATAATTATCATACTCCTTAAGTTGAAATCATTTCATTAATTACAAGAATTGATTGTAATAACCAATTAAAACAGTTACAAAGAAAAATTCAAAGCCAGAGTTGAAATTTCGAATCTACAAATCAAATGAACGGATGAACAAGAAACTGACCATTGCACCCACATCATAGGGTAAGTCACTAAACATGGCTCTAAAATGACTGCTATCGTATGTCTTGTTCAATATTTTGTGATGGTATTCCTTGTGATTATCATGCCCGTCAGATGGGTTTTTTCAATACCAAATAACAAAAAATGTCTTCCAAAAATTAAATTAAACATACATCGAACTGTTTTAGGCTTATGTGAATGAAGAAAAGAGAAAACGGCATATTTCCTTAACTTTTGTTTTCGTTTACTTTGAGGATGGTGGCGTTTTCATCAAGGGAAATAACTGTGTTTTCTAAGACCAAAGTATTTGAGGGAGACAAATCAGATGTGCAGATGATCTGCTAGCTGTTAGAGCTAGTTCGCCCTATACAACATACCAAGTCTACACCGTTCACAACTTGTTGTGAAAATAATAACTACACCGTACATAAAACACAGAAACTGCACCGTTGTGTCTGCATATTTTCACTGGGACTACACCGTTGTTTGGCCATTTAGTAAACACAGCGTTTGTGGTCATTTTGGACATTTTTGTGTACTATAACGGTAACCATAGAAAAGAGCATGTTCAAAACATCCAAGTTAGAGCAATAGTTTGTTCCTTAGTTCGATGTGTACAATGTAATCATCCTTAAAAGGCCAACTTTCTCTCTTCGAAAAAAGTTTTCCGTGTTTGGCTGTCTTTGCACAACGACTGAGTACGATAGGACAACACTGGTACTTGGCTATATAGCACCGTTATTAGGTATACTTCTCCTGTACGATGATATCAGTATCAAGAGAAGATACGGCCATTTAAGGAAATTACCGACGAAAAACTAAGACACCCACCTCTAACGATTTTCCACGGACGCCATCTTTGATTGACCACTCAAAACTTCCGTACAAACTACACAAATCTAACGGACAACTTACAACACAGTGAATTAAGCTGTATCGGCCCAACTACAGCTTCATGCAAATCAGTGTAATGCCCATGCAGCTTCAAAAGTACCCCACAGCTAAATTTTCTTAAGAAATCACCAAATAAGGGGATTTGTGGACATTTCATGTCGAAAGGTGATAAAAAATGCATTCTTACATATTGGAATGTAATAATTCTGTATAAAAACATTGTATGAGTAGAAGAAATTGCTCAAATTGAGCAATTACTTCTTTTTCCTATTATGTTTTTATTCACAATTATTTGAATGAACACAATGCATTTCAAGATTTACAAATATTTTTAATTTGCCTCTATGGCTTCAAATTATTCTGGGGAGAACCCTGATATCCTTTGTTGTAGTCTATACCAGCTCTAAAGTAGGACTGCCTTACAATAGGGTTTAGTTTTATAAAGTAAATAGTGACGTTATTTCGGACAAAAAATAGTATTTCGTCGGTGTTATTGTACAACCCCACAACTACAGCTCAATTGAAGCTGCAGTTACGAGATTTTATAACAGCACCGACGGTGTATCAAAAATAACGGTAAACCCGGTCCATTTTAGCAAAAAATTTTATTGCTATTGTGTTGTTTTGGAAAGCGTTTAATGATAATAATACTGAGCCCTTTTCCAAAAGGCCATATTGTACGGTGGCCTAAGTAAAAAGCTATTTTAGTCGACAACAAAACTGATGTTGATAAAAATGGGATTTGTATATGATGTAGCACAGGAAATATCGAGGCAATAGGAGAAAATGCTGGTTCACAGCATTTTCTTCTTTTGTCTCATTGTTTTCTTCAGCCATTTCTTTCAGAGAGGTCAAATCCAGGTCTTTCTTGGGAAAGGGGTCGCTTAAGAAAGCATAACTAAAATAACAAAAAAAACCTCCATTTTACCATTTTATTTCATATTATCCCACAAAAATGTAGCCGTAGCTCTTCTTGAAACCCTCATTTGTACATACAGACAGACAGACAGACAGACGGAGAGAGAGAGACGGAGAGACATACAGAAAAATAACAAGTAAATAATATTAACACAGTTGTAACAATAAAATTAACCCTTTCCCAAACAAGACCCGGTTTTGTCGTCTCTGATGGCAAAGACTTTGGAAAAAAATGAGGCAAAAGAAGAAAATGCTGATCATCAGCATTTTCTTCTTTTGCTTCAATGTTTTCTGTGCTGTGTTATTCGCAAAATCTACCTTTAGTAACATCCATTTTGTGGTCTTTAGCAGCTTTGAAATTGAACTAATCTAAAATTTTGTTGTTATGGAAATGGTTAAACCATTTTAGAACCAAAGATAAGAGGGGGTAAATGCATTCTAATTTTGTTATTTCAAATGAAAACCCTATGTTGTGGGTACTCATTGGAATCGTCTCGGCGAGTCGATTCTACTGAGTAACCACAACATGGGGTTTTATGAACTTTAAGGTTTACGAACTGAGGATGAGAACACCACTTTCTAGCCATACGAAATGCATCAAATTTTACACACACTTAGATAAACTTCACATAAGTTGATTCACCGTGCCGGATTTTAAGATTATTCTTCAAGAAGAAATAATTTACAAATATTATTTTAATCTATATTCATATGCAAGGGGGGTAATTTGGAATATTTTTGTCAAATATTTCCATAAGTATGCATTAATTCAAAATTTCTAAACCATACAAAATGCTTATGTTTGTATTTGGAATGGAAATGTAACATATTTTAGGAATTACTGGCACTTTTAAAATTTCGCTTCTGGCTCTGCATTTCATTCTCAGTTCGTAAGCCTTAAATGAAACATTCTGTTTTGAAAATCCATTACTACTGGTGGTGAACACGGCCAAAGCGTGGGACGTTTTTTCGCGATCATTGTATTAAGTCGGTGTTGTTATAAAATATCGTAACTACGGCTTCGATAAAGCCGTAGTTACGAGATTTTACAACAACACCGACGGTTTGTCAATACATATCGATCGGTAAACCCGGTCTATTTTTAGAACAAATTCATTGTTATTAGAAAAAACTTTCCAATCAGATCTTTAAACTCACATTCAAACGCAAAATATCTGTACCTTGTTGTAGCGAAAAACGTCCATCGCTTTGGCCTAGTTCACCACCAGTGATTACCCCACTCTCATATCTAGCTCCGGCGTATTTACATTTTTCACCTCCAAGACAAAGATACTGTTAAAGGGCACATGGTAGGTGTAACAGGAATCAGAACAATATTCCCCAAAATGTTACTATAAAAAATGGCTTGTCAGTCAATTATATACAGATTTGATGTAGAAGATTAAAATGAGCTTCATTTGGAATTTTCTTGTGCAGAAATAAACTAGTTATGCAGGTTGACCAATCGATAGGCCTATGGAATTTCTTGAATATATACTTTTTACCCCAAACAACCTAGCGTGGGTTCCTTAAATTTTTCCCAAAACAAGGTCTTGTTTCGACGTTCCTGGTCTAGAAAGTTATGTAAAACATTCAGGCAAAAGGGAAAATATTGAAATCAGCGCTTCCTCTTTTTGTCGCAATAGTTTCTTTGCTATGGTCTGCAGCAGCATTGATTTTGAGCCACACGATTTTTTGCAATTTCATTTATATTAACACTTCTCCAAACTGCAAATAAAACAGGGTGGTCCAACTCGAAAGCTGCAACAGAAGACAAAATGAGCTGGGATCTGGAAAAACGTCCCTTATGGTATTTTTAAAGATAAAGTTTGAAAAGCAGCCTGTTGTCAAATGCAGTCCAATATGCATCTCTGCTGCTCTCTTTAAGTTACTACAGGTCACGAAGAAGCTATTAGAGAACAACGTGGATCCTGGTCAGACTGTGCGTATGCACAGGCTGATCTGGATCTATGTTGGGATCAAAAGCCTTAAGGTTTACGAACTGAGAATGAAAACGCCACTTTCAAGCCATATGAAATGCATCAAATTAAACACACTTGTAAATACACTTCACATAAGTTGATTCACCGTGCCGGATTTCAAGATTATGCTTCAAGAAAAAAAAAATACAAATATTATTATACTCTATATTCATATGCAAGTGAGGTAATTTTGAACATTTTGTCAAATATTTCCATAAGTATGCATTAATTCAAAATTCTAAACCATACAAAATGCCTAAGTTTGTATTTGGAACGGAAATGTAACACAGTTTAGGAATTATTGGCACTTTTCAAATTTCGCATCTGGCTCTGCATTTCATTCTCAGTTCGTAAACCTTAAGGGACGTTTTTCCAGATCCTGGCTCAAATGTATGTTAATAAAGACAGAAGTAGTACGCAACATATCATGGAAAATATTGAGACAAAAGGAGAAACTACTGATTATATGCATTTTCTCCCCTTTATTAGATAGTTACGATCATACTAAATAGGCTCGTGCTAGATTTTTAGGGAAGGGAACAACATGGGGGCAGTCACTGTTTGCGATTTATTAAGGCCCAAAGAGACAGAAATTCTAGCCTTGGTACAGTGCCAAGTTTTTACTTATCAAGTTCAGTTTCCATAAATGATGCAATAAATAAGAGAAAGTCACTGTTTGCGATTTATTAAGGCCCAAAGAGACAGAAATTCTAGCCTTGGTACAGTACCAAGTTTAAGTTCAGTTTCCATAAATGACGCAATAAATACGAGAAAGCGCGGGTAGATATACCTCACGATAAATGACCTGACAGAGCAGCTCATGCTAATCGAATGGAATGCTCTGCCAGGTCAATTTTCATCCACTATAAAGTTAGAAAAATACTTGATTTATAGTTGTCGCCACATCGTATGGCACAATGTTTGTATTTTGTTCAAATGTATAGACGGCGAGATTTGACCCGGCAGAGCAGACCAAGCGGAAAGGTCAACATACTTATCGTCCAGGGGTGATAGGTATGCCGGAACCCCTCGTGACTTGCCAAACACTTCGCTAATTACAGCTAATAATCATATCATTCAACGACTTAACACTCATTCTACAAAAAAGTGCACAATTAGAAATATAAAAATCTGAAAAAAAACCGACCATTCTGAAAGACTAAGTTTTTGACTTATTCTTGCAAAATATATGTTGAAATTAGAGAATTCAATTCTAGTGTACCCAAACAAAGCCGGATTTTTTCAATTTTGGATCCAAACACAGTGACGTCTATGCATGAAAAGATACGTTATGGTGTTTGGTTTTCCTGTTTACACATTAGTTTTGTCTATTGGTGTTGGGTGACGATTCATATTAGGTTTCCGCCAGATCAAGAATTTATTGTATTGCGAGAAAATGATGATTTATTGACTTGTTATAAAAATATTAAGGCCTTAAAGTTCGTATTTAAAGGAAATACCGTTTCTCTTATTATTTTTTGTTTGTTTTGAATGAATTGAATAGACCTTGTATGAAATACAATGAACTCCTGCTATAAATATAAAGATAAGATACCACTCAATTGAATTATAACACAAAAAATATCTTATTCTAATTTATTTAGCCTTAGTCATTGTCACAAGGTAAGGAACCATGCCGTAACGTATCTTATTTCAACACAAAATATCTATCTTTTGAACATGCATACATTATCGCATTTTATATATTTTTGGTGAAAAGTGAAATGAATATCTGTATGCTTAGGCGTTGGTTAGAAATGCACTAGTTTCAAGCTTGAATTATAGAAGAAAGTCCGAGAAATAAGGATTAAACAAGATATCAATATATTCGAAATGCTTAATTGTGTCAATGGTAAAGGATAATTGCACCAAATGCCCTTTCTAATCTCTTTGTAACAATTGCCATTTAAACATATACAGAACATGATAAAATACTATAGTAAAACTAGCCAATGCAGCACTTATTTTGAAAACAGTGCAATCAAAATGGTTCGTAACGTATCTTATGATTTCATTTGTTTTATTGTTTCAAATAATTCAAGGACTTCGTGAATTATTACTAAATGATACATGTGTTTTTGTGTGCCAACTGGATCAACGATTCTACAAAGAATGTTATCAGAAGTTTTCCATAGCTTGTCTTCCTTTGGAGTGCATTGGGATACATATGGTTGTTTTGTATTGGTTTCTTTCATTTATTGTATAAAAATGGTGATTTCATTAAGATGGATGTCTATTCTTTGTCCAAAGTATACTATGTTCGAAAAGAAGTCCAAGTGGATAGTCTAATTTGTTCACATAAGTTTTTTATTGCCATGACTTAGTCGAGCGTCACGTATCTTATCATAACGTATCTTATTCATAAATTAGTTTTTAAAGAAATTCATCAGGAATAAAGTTCCCTGGTTAATTACGCTGCAAATTATTTTTTTCTAAAGAAGGTTTGGAATCATTTAGTATATCACGTGTATGAAAAATGGTGAAATATTCGAAATAAAAGTAAGTTTAAGCCGTAACGTATCTTATGAAAAAAAAAATGGGGGGTTCTTGTTTTTGAACTTTGATGTTGTTTTATTCGAAAATGTTAATAAGCTTGATCTTTTTGTGTGTGTTTCTGTTTACGTTGATATCTAACCTACCACTAAAAACCGTTTTGACCTTAGGAACACATCATTTTGTGTTTTACTATCAGTTAAAGTAGCGTTATGTATCTTACGCTGGAAATCGGGACATCAGAAAAACCTTTATCTCAAAAAAGTTTAGTCCTGCATTCCCACGAAACAGTAATCAGACCACAGGAAAATATATTTGGGAAGGAATAGAAAGATAATCGAGGCAAATATAGATTAAACTGCGTTAAAATCAAGCTGATTTTGAATTGCACCATTGCAGGGACAACCAAAATTCATGGAAAATAAGCTAAAGAAATGTAAAATTTAAGGAGAAAAAATAGTTCCTGGTCTTATATCATGCTTGAAATACGTACAAGGTGTCTTTTGTATAATCTTAAGCAAAGAAACGAAAACTAAAACCTTCCAATGAATTTATTACTAGTGGGGGACATAGAATTTCAGTAATTGTGCACTTTTTTGTAGAATGAGTGTTAACAGTATTTGCACGTACATGTATACATTTGTCGCGTCATCTTAAAATGGTAATCGGTATATAAAAAATAACTGCATATGCAAAAATGCCTATCCTGGTCAGCATGTGCCATCTGTACGGTATGACCAGAATGTGAACTGTTTTTAAATATCTTTTAATTTTTAGAGATTATGCCTATTTCAATAATTAGCTTTATTGAAAATTTCGATCCAAATAGAGCACGATAGCTTAACATTTTTATTTGACTAAATTAGATAAAATCGTATTTTCACATGGCGGCACAATGTTGTATAACGGAAACAGTGCACGCTTTTACGTAAATAAACGACGGACCATTCCCATCTAAACTGGACAATAAACTTTCCCACTTTTGTGTACAGTTAAGGTCACTCTGCCGGGTCAATTATTTTCCTCTATAGTTGAACGTTAAACAAAACATAAACACGTGCCATACGATGTGGCGCCAACTTTAGAAGGCATAAATGAACTTCATTCGAATTTTCCTTGTGCAATTGTGATCTATCCATAATACAGGTTGACCAATCCATAGATATTTCTTTAAAAATAATTTTGCCTGGCTGTATGCTTGACAACCTAGCTTGGGTCCCTTTTAACCCTTTCCCATACAAGACCTGGTTTTGACGTCCCTATTAGAAAAGGCTTTGAAAACATTGAAACAAAAGAAGAAACTGCTGATAACCAGCAGTTTCTCCTTTTGTCTCAATATTTTCTGTACCATATTTTACACAAATCATATCTTTAATAACATCTATTTTGTCTTTTAAGGCAGTTTTTGAAGTGGATCACCATAAAATTTTGCTGTTTGGGAAAGGGTTAAAAATAATTTTGCCTGGTTGTATGCTTGACAACCTAGCACGGGTCCCTTTTAACCCATTACCAAACAACAAAATATTAGGGTGATCCACTTCAAAAACTGCTCTAGACGACAAAATTAATGTAAAAAAGGAAAGGATTTGTGTAAAATATGGCACAGAAAATATTGAGACAAAAGGAGAAACTGCTGGTTATCAGCAGTTTCTTCTTTTGTTTCAATGTTTTCCATAGCCTTTTCTATTAGGGACGTCAAAACCAGGTCTTGTTTGGGAAAGGGTTAAGTGACTTAGCATATTGACAGTCGGACAGATTTTGTTGTCTACAACACCGCTGAATAGGGAATGATTTTATCTGGTATTATACATTCAAAGTTAAACGAGAATCGATACAAATATTTTGGTTTATTTTAGGGTTGAACAGGTATATTCTGATTTTTTTCGGGAGAAAGGGCGGAGCCTAGTAAACGGTTATTACACTGAAGATTGAGGAGAAACAGCGTTTTCAATGAGCGGTAAATCGTCGGTGTTATTGCAAATTATTGTAACTGCAGCTTGAATCAAGCTCTATTTACGAGGTTTTTTTAATAACACGTTTTACAATCGCACAGTCTTTCAATTTCGAAATGTTTTCGTGCTCGTGCCGCACGTTTTTCCCTTATGTTAACCAAGGTATCGAGAAGTAAACTCGTCGAATAACCTTTCGGCTTAGCCACACCCTTTCAGGTGAATAAAAACGCAATATTATATTGTCCACCAAAATTAACCCGGGACAACTTAATTTTCGTGTGCAAATTCCGTTAGTTGAGCGTCTAAACAAAACATGACCGAAGTGGGGTCATTACATATGCAGATGTCCCGGGTTAATCTTGCTGGACAATATCAGTGTGTATAAGTTGTTACTATAAATAGTCATATATACATCCTGCCTCCCCTCTTTTCCGTTGTCGGTATAGTCCCTCATTAGTAAAAGATTTTGAATCGTTTATAAAGAGTGACGTAATTTCGGACAAATAATAGTATATCGTGGGTCTTGTTATGAAATCTCGTAATTACGGCTTAATTCAAGCCTTAGTTACGAGATTTCATAACAACATCGACGGTTTATCAAAACATAACATAACGGTAAATCCAGTCTATTTTAATCACAAAATTCATTGCAGTAAGGACGGATCTAAATTCTGTTGAACGGGAAATCATGAGTGGTTACCAACTGACTTTGTTATGATATAGTTCTCTTTACTTTTGTCACCGAGCATTCATTTTCTTAAGGCGTACGAACTGAGAAGAAAAACACCACTTTCTAGCCATACGAAATGCATCAAATTACACACTTGTAAAATACACTTCCCATAAGTTGATTCACCGTGCCGAATTTCAAGATTATGCTTCAATAAAAAAATAATTTACAAATATCAGTTTAATCTATATTCATATGCAAGGAATGTAATTTTGAACATTTTTGTCAAATATTTCCATCACTATGTATTAATTCCAAATTCTAAACCATACAAAATGCTTATTTTTGTATATGGAATGGAAATGTATAGTCTAGTAGTTATTTCCTGGCAGAGGCCTAGAAATCGAAAGTGGGAGGCCGGAATGTGTATGCAAAGTTTTATACTGGAAGTTGTTCAGGAACTTCTGCTGTACTAGAAATGCCCTGTCTGCAAGTCAGCAATTGACCTTTGGGTGAGTTACAGGGGTCAAAGGTCACTGAGTGCAAAAATGTAGAAATTCGCTATTTTGTTATATTTCGAATCCTCGAACAAAGAAGCTATCTTGTGAATGAATGAAAGTTGTGTTTTCTTGTTGGCCAGATTGTTGGCTACATTTGTTGCTATGTCTGCAGATTCATTGTCTGTTCTATGAGGTCAGAACAGGGGTCAAAGGTCACTGAGTGCACAAATTCTTAAATTTCATTTATGTCGATTCAAAGACTTCCAGGCATGGAACTTTGAGTTATGAATAAACAATATTTATGTTTTCTAATTACCAAATATATTGGGGAAATTTTTGGTTCCTGTCTGCAGATTCCCAGCCAGTCTTTAAGGTCAGAAAATAGGGTCAAAGTTTAATGAGTGCAAAAGGGCTATTTGAAATTATTCCTGGTTAAAATTAAATGTTTTAAAGCAATGGTATTGGCTTTTAAAGGGACAGAAGTTGTATTTTATGTTTGTCAGATATGTAGATGACATGTTTGTCCCTGTCTGTAGATTCAAAAATAAAAGTAAGAACATAAAGACAAGGGGTCAAAGGTCATTGAGTGCAAAAATCATTTAATGTCATATATGTCCATCCCGAGACTTCAAGACATGGAAGGATGAGTTACGAATAGGCAATATCTCTGTTTTCTAGTAACCAAATATGCTGGGGAGCTTTTGGTTCCACTGTCTGCAGATGCCTAGAGCTCGCTTTTAAGGTCAGAAAATGTGCCAAAGGTCAATGAGTGCTGAATGCTCTATTTGACATTCCAAATTCAAAATAATGATTTTAAACTTTAAAGTTGGCTTATGATTGGACAAGAGTTGTATTAAATGTTTGTTAAATATGTTAAATATGTAGATGACATATTTGTCTCTGTCTTCAGATTCAAATTTAAGATTTAGAGATAGCAAAATAGAGATCAAAGGTCAAAGAGTGCAAACATTTGAAAAGCGATAAATACTTGAAAATATAGATATTAACTCAAAAACAGTTATGAAACATTGAAATTTCAATGATACTTACTCTGTTAATAATTTTGACTCGAAAATAAGTATCCATGATAATGATAGATCTAAATATGATTGAAATAATCAATGGCAATGTGTCCATTCTGAGAAGTAAATTGTTCAAATCTAAGTAGATGTATTGTTTCATGTGAAATATAGCATTTTGTATATTATTTCTCATGGGTTCTCTTATATAAAAATGCCCACTTATATGTTTTATATGCATTTGAGGATAACTTATGGTCAAGCTATTATTTGTTTTTATGATTAAGATGTGGACTTATAACCAAAATCTCCGAAAAGCCTTACATGATATATAGATAGCTATCAAACCATCTAGAATACCAAGCTGTTAATTTCATTTTTCATTGAAATTACAACAGGGGCGATAACCATTTTCGATAATTGCGCACTCCTCTTTTCAATAGATTTATTCGGTTTATTGGTACAAAACACATGTCAAAGACTGCAGTTCTGATATTTTTTGTTTTAAATGACAACACAGAATAAGCAAGTTACAAACCAAAGTCTACTGGTATGTGATCTCCTTGTTAAAAGCTGTCCCAAAGAAGACAAGGTGTCTATTCGTAACTCTGTTGATTCTGTTTGTTAAATATTGCTTACAAAGCTATGATTGAATTGAATAATACCATCCCGATTTACAAATTAACAACCAAGGATACATTTTAAAATATTTGTATTTGTCTTGAAAATATTTTTGAATGCAAGTAGATTCTTCGTTACATTTACGCATGAATCATAAACACATCTATGACTTTTGAATCCACATATTTTTATGCTGGGTTATTCATAAAGACATACATGTACTATATACTCATTCTTATTGTAGATTATGTTAAATCTTCACGAGCAGAATAGAATGCTTATAATACATGTCCATGAGACTCGTGTTAAAAATGTACACACATTGAAAGAGCTTGTGTAAACCTATTTCGAAATTCGTCCATACTGTAGAAATTGTAGTCAGGAGTAACAGACACATGCATGCATGCCTGTACCCACACCGAAGTCTTCTTATTATACATTTCGTTAGACACAGAAGTGAGTCTTTTACAATGCCCCTTCTGAAATCAAAGAATAAACATGAGTAGATCTATTTACTGACATGTCATGTGAAAGCAAGATACATATCCCTTTTTATACGCCGCCGGAGGCGGACGTATATTGGCGTCATCTTCTCCGTCTGTCCGTCCGTCCATCCGTCCGTCCATCCGTCCATCCGTCCATCCGTCCGTCCGTCCGTCCGTACGTCCGTCCACTTTTCTTGTCAACGCAACTCCTCCTAAGTTTCTGGCTGGATCTTCTTGAAACTTGGTCAATGTTATCACCTCAATTGGTAGATGTGCATGAAGGAAGGATTTTATGGATCATTGATTTTTGCCTGAGTTATGCCCCCTTAAAACTTAGTCCCTGGGGCGGCGTATATTGTGACCATGGCACTCTTGTTTTCAATTCTTGAGCTGAACAAGGCTTTGGAACAGTTCTTGCTTTATGAATTAGATTCTGGTATGAACCTAGGGATGTACTTGCAAATGAGGATTTGATTTTTGGCTTTAATCAAAATTGTATAGATAACATACTCATTTATTGAAGAGAGTGGGTTTGCCAAACTAATTTGACATCCATTTGCCAATATACAGATCATGGTCTGGACAAAGTTGAACACTTGCATGATGCATCTATACCAAAATTAAGTTGTGGTAGGTACTTGATTATAGACATTGTCTCAATACCCCAAAATGGGTTGGACAACAAACAATTTATATGACAAATGCATAATTTGACATGTACTCCATCAATACTGAAATTAAGATAAGAAATAGTACAGTATTTACATAAAAATGGACATGTTGGTCATTGCAACAATGACCCCGCTATTTTTAACAATATTTATATAGATCGATGAAAAATGAAGCCAAAATCCAATTACTAGCTACATGTATGAAGAGAATAAAGGACGTTTTGGCCACGGACGTTTTGGCCAGGACGTTTTGGCCACGGACGTTTTGGCCACAATATATTTCAAGGTAGGATCTTTTGGCCAAATAGAAAGTAAATTGAAATATTTATAATTGAGACCATTTATTCTTATTTTTTCATTATAAAGACCTTGTGTCAACTTTCAAAGGTGCAATTACAAAAATAAAATGATATTGTGTAAATTTAATTGGTTCAATTCCTTTTTTCCTTAAATCTATTTTTGGCCAAAAGGTCCTATCTTGTAAAATATTGTGGCCAAAACGTCCGTGGCCAAAACGTCCGTGGCCAAAACGTCCTGGCCAAAACGTCCTGGCCAAAACGTCCGTGGCCAAAACGCCCGTCCACCGTATGAAGATACATTGTTGGGCAAAAGTCATCACTAAATGTATGGTATTGTAATGAAAATATTAAGACACTGCTAAATGACTTGATTTCAGTTTTCATTTTTCTCTTTTTAGTCTGTCTGGATCATTGTAATAAGATCACACATGCAGTCAATTTTGGAAGTTTAGACATTATTCAGTACTTTCATCATTTGATGTTGGTCTTATTAATCTCTTCTGTGATTACTTGAATTGTGTCTTCGAATCAAAGTTATTGTCAGGTTTTAGTGTCATCGAAACCTCTATTTTGCACATCTTTTTTATGCACAGCACATTTTCAGGGAATTTGTTTTTTTTATATTTTGGTAAATTTTTACACTTTCTGACCTTTGACCTTTATTTTGTATACGGGATATTGTCAATTTTGATTCTGCATACAGGGCTAAACATGACATCTACACATTGGGGAAGCATAAGATATACCTATTATCCACCAATTAACATATACAAATGTCTTGAAACATATAATGGACCAGGATTAATTTTATATAGCGTTATTGTACTCATTGACCTTTGGCTTCCTTTTCTGACCATAAAAACTAACCAATGATATGCAGACAGGAATCAAAAGATCCAAAACATATATAGCAACTGGAAAACATAAATATTATCTATTCATTACTCTTTGTTCCATGCTTGGAAGTCTTGGAATCGACATGTATGAAATTTAAAAACATTTGCACTCTATGACCTTTGACCCCTTGTATACACTCTTGATTCTAATTTTGAATCAGATAGGGGCAAACATGTCTTTTACGCATTTAGCAGACATAAAATACAACTTGCATTCTTAAATTAGCAAACACCAGCATTTAAAACGTTAAACTTATACCAGGAATAATTTCAAATAGTGTATTTGCACTCTGTGACCTTTGACCCTATTTTCTGACCTTTATACCTAGCTAGGAATCTGCAGACAGGATCTAAAAATTTCCCCATTATATTTCATTATTGGAAAACATAGATATTGGATATTCCTAACTCAAACTTTCATGTCTGGAAGTCTTGAAATGGACATATATGAATTTTAAGGATGTTTGCACTTAGTGACCTTTGATCCCTTTTCTGATCTTATAGAACCAAAATTGAATCTGCAGACTTTGCAAAGTTTGTAGCTAACATTCAGGCCAACTAGAAAACACAACTTTCGACCATCCAAGATTTAACTTCCAGGTTCGAGGATTAGAGATCTAGAAAAATAGCGAAATTTGGTATTTTTGCACTCAATGACCTTTGACCCCTGTTTTGACCTTAAAAGTCAAAATTGAATCTGCAGACAGGCCAAACCATGATGCCCACATGTTGGGCTATCAGAAAAACACAACTTTCGTCCATACACATTCCGGCCTCCCACTTCTAAAATTTGGGGTTTCGACTACCAGACTAGTAACACAGTTTTAGGAATTACTGACACTTTTCAAATTTCGCCTCTGGCTCTGCATTTCATTCTCAGTTCGCAAACCTTAACCCATTACCACACAGTGACTCTTTTTGACTCCTTACAAGAAAATGATTTTGGAAAACATAGCGAAAATGAAGAAATTGCTTGTGACAAGCAATTTCTTCATTTCCCACAATATTTTCTACCCGAAAAAATCCAAAAGAATTAAATTTCATTCACTTGAAATTGCCGTCTGCAATATCTTTGAATTTGGGTTAGTCTAAAATTGTCTTGTTTGGTAATGGGTTAAATTCTAATCAAGTATCATTTTCCCATTTTGAGAGATCCACCATACTCTCTCTTTAGTTTTGATTACAAGAATTCTCCCACCACTTACTGGCCCGTAGGAACAGCGGGGGACTTGGGGGGGGGGGGGGCTAAAAATGCCACATTTTCCTTATTTTGCACTGACAATTTAATGAAATACCCAATTTAGCCCCATCCCCTCACCCCCAATATTCAGTCAAAGAGACTTGAGTCCGATCTATACGAAATTGCTTCTTACGTGACTGTCAATTTCCTATAAAGATGGGAAATATCAATTCATGAAAATTGATGGAAAAAAGTAAAGGACAGTTTATCTTTGACACAGTCACGTGATCTAGGCAAATTGAAATGGTAAAAGGAAAGACATACTTCAAAGTACATGTAGATTGATATTTGAAAAGCACTTTGAGGAAAAAGAAGGAAATGATAATCGCAAACAATCAGCCTTTATCATGCACTCCCATAATTATCATTTCTTATGGTGCACATGATTTCACAAAATAGGTGACATCAGTGAATGGGGTAAGAGGTATGGTTGTAACACCAATTAGAGGATCGCACTGGTATAGAAAACAAACAAAAATAAGACTATCATATACTCCGCTGATACAGTTTGGATTGATTTCGCATGGAGAAAGACAGTCTGCAAGAGTTGCAGCGAACCCTGGCACGCCTGTCGTCGGTGTACAGGAAAACAGGGTGTTTGGATAAATGATGAACGGCAGAGCGTAATCGTCACATGCTGAAAATAGAGCAAAATTGCATTGCAAGCCATCTAATTGACCAAACGCCAATTGACAGATCGCTCCGCCCAACATAGAATTTAAAACAAACAATGTGGATGTGATCGTTAATAGGGAACGATTTTATCTAGATAATCGTGACGTAAATTCGGACAAACAAAATAGTATTTCGTAGGTGTTGTTATAAATTCTCGTAACTACGGCTTGATTTAAGCCGTAGTTACGAGATTTTATAACAACACCGACGGTTTAATTATCAAAACATAACGGAAAATCTAGTCTATTGTTAGCACAAAATCCATTGCCATCGGCATGTCGATTGTTTTGATTGTCAGTCGATAAATCGATACAATAACACGTGCAACGAAGAACAATTGGGGCATGACATTTTTCTGATCGTCCATTGGCTAATCGTTGTTTTTGATTGACAGTCGGCGTTTGGTCAATTGACCAAACGCCAATCGACAGATCGCTCCGCCCAACATAGAATTTAAGGCAAACAATGTGCATGTGGTCGATAATAGGGAACGATTTTATCCAGTTAATCGTGACTTAAATTCGGACAAACATAGTAGTATTTCGTAGTTGTTGTTATAAAATCTTGTAACTATGGCTTTATTTAAGCCGTAGTTACGAGATTTTATAACAACACCGACGCGGTTTATCAAAACATAACTTGAACCTAGCCTATTGTTAGCACAAAATTCTATGCCATTGGTATGTCGATTGCTTTGATTGTCAGTCGATAAATCGATACAAAACCACGTGCAACGATGAACAATTGGGGCATAACATTTTTGTGATCGTCCATTGGCTAATCGATGTTTTTGATTGACAGTCGGCGTTTGGTCAATTGGACGAGGCGAGACAATACGAATACCATGTAGAACATTTGTCTGATTAGCCCAGTGGTAGAGCGTCCGACTTGCATACAAGAGGTCCATTGTTCGAAACCCGGTTCAGATACATCTTTTTGTTCCCCTATATTTACTTTTTTTTTACATTTTTATACCAAATGGTTCTAGAGATTGCACACTGAGCTAATTAGACAACTGATATCCAATGTATTGTCCACCCAAATTAACCCGGGACAACTTAATTTTCGTGTGCAAATTCCGTTAGTTGAGCGTCTTAACAAAACATTGCCGAAGTGGAGTCATTACATATGCAGATGTCTCGGGTTAATCTTGCTGGACAATATTCAAATTGCCAAAATATATATAGTTTATATGTTCATAAGTTAAAACCGCTCTATCTAGGGTTAGCGTGATGATCGTTTGAAACTGTTACTGCTAGTGTTAAAAATACGACATATATTCGTATACCGAAGACTTTCTATTTTATATATCACGCTATGGGAGCCTGACCAGCGGCACCTATTTTTTCGAGCACTGACCCTACCCATTTTTTAGTCTTACTGGATGGGTATTCGGATTGAATTAATTTCATTTACGGGTGATTTGAGTTAATTTCTGTACGAGTGTTCGGAGCGTTTTATACATTTGCAGAAGATAGAAATCTTTGGTGTAAATCAGTTTAGATATTTGATTCCACATTTGTTGCTCTTTCCACCAATCCTTATGATGATAAAATGATACAGTGATTGGAATTCATATCCGGGTTGCCAAAAAAAAAAAACACTTAAAATCACACTTATCTTTTGTAGCAAGCTCTAAAATCAAGGTCTAATCTGTCAGTTTTGCGAATTACCTCTCTTTGACATAAACAAATAGGGAATTTGAAATGTTTGATATTCACAAATTTATCAAAGTTTTCGATTGGAGGTTTTTGCAACATCATGCTGACTTTACAGGGCATTTTTGAACCCTTTCTTCGACTAGGATTGTTCCCAGATGTCCATGCAATAGCGATTTCAATTTCCTAAGGAATTTACATTGAATTGTTTACTTGTGGTATTTAGAAAAAATATGACAAGCGAAGTAGGTGTAGCGTTTTCACTTTTGTTCAGTATAGAATTTAAATCCTAGGTAGACAGAGAAGAGAGGGTGAGATGAAAGAGAGACGGACATACAGAGGATATCACACGGAAATACATACATTTATAAGAGAAATACATAAGGACTCATAGATTTAATAATGTTGGACACGTGTATACCTTTCGGTAACCTTCTGTCCTATTCAAACAATTGAGCACCCACACGCCAGCTGAACAATAACAGAGTGCTTCTTATTCGCACGTCAAAATAAAGATTTCACGAACAGAAAATGTTTGGATCGCGTAAAATTACACCGACTATGGAAACGAATGACAAGACAATGATAAATACGTAGTATTTTATAGGTATTTACAACAGTCTTCAATCAACCCATGTCCAAAAATACACATGAATTGAAACTTAAACGCTCGTGCAATACACGGTTCACTGCGTACGAAATCTCATATTTGTATTGTTATTGGTTTAGACATATCGATGGAATGAGTGGGGTTTAAGGGGGAATGCTCCAGTTTTTCGGAACACTCGGTCATTACTGTAGAAAATTAAACATTTCGTACCATATATGATTCGCTACCATATTTTCAATAATATATCACGTCATTACAATTTACCATTTTTGATGGTAAAAGCGTATTTATTATGCGAAACTGATTTCGTCAAGATGGAAATCGATTATTTAGAGCAAGACAGTTGTAAGTGTATACACAGTTACCACTGTTTTACGTCATTTTATTCGTGTGTAGCTCATAAAAATGCTATAATGCACTAAAAAGTGTACTGACCTATACACTTTCTTTTTGCATTATTACCAGGACACGTTGCTTAATACAATGATGGAGTTTTATCAAAGTCTATGATGTAGAACTTGAATTATTTCCAAAAATATGCAAATTTTGACATAAAACACTTCAGCTTCGTTGATCGAACTGAACACGCGAGCATGCTGTTTTACACATTTGCGCGTTTATAATAGCACATATTTTGGGTTTTCTGTTCTTATTAAATGTAAGACGTTACTTTAAATCCGTTTTCTGGACTAAACGGTGATTATAGAGCATTTATAAGCATTTTAGTGACCTTGGGTAGGTGCAAGAAAATATGCATTTTTCGCTGTAGGGGTATGTTATACGAATGCCTATAAAATTCAAACAAGATCGCTGACCATCCATTTTTATTTCATTTTTGAATTGGTAATTACATATAGATTCAGCATACAAGATATAATTGAATTCTTTTATTTGGGAAAAATTTAGGAAACTGGAGCATTCCCCCTTAATGCTTATTTAAACTACATGGTAATATCGCTGCGACTGCAGCACCTGACTGTGCTATGGCCGCGGCCTGGTATCTACAAAATGTTCGATTAGAATGGGTGAAATGCCTCTTTCGACACTATATTACATGTATGAAAAATAAAGCTAAAACGACTTACCAACATACTAGTATTCCTGTATTTCTCTCAACATCTCTAGCACAACTACATTTGATGTTTTCGAGAATGAAGCTACTCATACCACTTAGGTTTAAGATTGTCCACCCATTTGGTAGGAGACTGTAGCCAGTTTCATCAAAGGATTTAAGGCTTATTTATGTCTTAAGTACCAATGTCTTACAGTCTACACGCTTAGGAAAGGAGTCAGGTATCGCCCCTTCCATCAAGTCCTAGGTAATTTGATTGTTGTTTCGTAAGTCATCAGTAAGTCAGAAATACGTCTTCAATGTTTTGATAAAACAAGTACCAGATGTCATAGAGGATATATGCCGCGCCCTAGGATCGAAACCGGGACATCAAATTTGAAAGTGCAACGCGATGCCATTTTTGCGATAACCGCGGTCATAACCAGCCAATGAGAGAGTGCGTGCAAGACAAACAAGAGACAGTACTAAGGCAGACAGAACATGAGTAGTGTTAGGAGAAAATATACATTGAATACTATTTCAAAGACATGTTTCATTTTTAAATCAATACTTATTGTCGATTTCGTGAATAATATGCTTTGATGAGTAGGTTCTATATTAACCATTTAGTTTATTTGTTCATTTATTTCATCATCAAGACAGTGTTGTAATTCATTTGACTCGAGATAGCTTAATTTGCACGAACAAGTTCCAAAAACTATAGTAACCCTTTCCCAAACACGACCTGGTTTTCACGTTCCTAACAAAAAAAAAAGGTCTGAGCAAACATTGGGGGCAAAAGAGGAAATATCTATAACCAGCATTGTCTCCTTTTGCATCAATAATTTCAATGCTTTATTTTACACTAATCCAATATTTTTTCATCATCAATTCTGTGGTAAACAGCTACTTTTGAATTGAAATTTACGCTTTGGAAAAGGGTTAAATAATTTAAATGTGCATTTAGATTGAATCTGCTTAAAGAGATTTAATCCTTCATGCAGTTGATTAACTGAAAATGTTGGCCACTGGGTTACGTCTCTCAGTTTTCAATTGCTCGATTAACGCGTTCAGAAAAAAACTGGAATTTCCAAACTAAAATCGTGTAAACAATGAACGAACTACCCATACAGTGGATTGTGACATTGCTCGGAAAAAAAGTTCAGTTTTTCTCGTACAGTAGTTTCGTTTTTTTTTTGTTTTTTCTAATAATACACATCTCTCACGACTCAGAGTTATGCAAAGGTTCTGTCATACAGAAATCTATGTCCACACACGAAAATAAAACCAGTAGAAATAGTAAAGTGTGGTTTTTGATTGATTCATTAAAGCATTTCTCGCTTAAAATGATGAGCACAGCACATCGTGAAGATTGTCGGCACAATTTCAGATAATCTAAAGATTAATAAGTTCATTTAAGAGTCAAAAGTGGCAAAGCAATATATGTACTCAAATATTAATGAGTATGAACGTGCAAAATTGAGTATAAATGTGACAAATCTTCCTTTGTTTGCAGCATCTATTTCTTGCAGGTTTGTTATGTCCGCCATTTTTGCTCGAAAAAATAGGTGCCGCTGGTCAGGCTCCCATAGCGTGTATATGTCATATCTTTGCTCTCAAAGTTGAAGGACTTTGCTCTTTGTCTTTGTAGTGAATTCTACCCAATAACGCAGTATTAGGGGCAGGTAAACCAGACTACTGAGTGCCTGACGTACTAAAATACATAGTACCAACCCGTTCGGATATCCTCGGATAATCTCGATCAAACAACGAATCATCGACTCGGATGTGTGTGTATGAAGACATCTTTAAAAAAATCGCATTTCTTAGCCGGAAGTTATTACGTTTCATAAAGTAGTTTTCGATGTTATCCAAATGAACAACCATGGCAACTTACGGGACTTGCAGGGTGACATCATTCTAAAAAGAGGGGACACTGCAACTGCATGCAATGCATTTCAGTATCATTGTCGCTTTATTGTTGACATTAGTTACGGACAAGCGTTTTCTGTTGTTGTTCTATTCTATTCTATTCATAATGTAGCAGATCGTTGATCTGCGTCTCGCCTTGATTCTATGTATGTACATATACCTTAAAACATGTGACGTTTATAACTTCTTAATTACGATTAGATATAGAAAAACGCAGAAGCCTTGGTGTATATAAATGGAAGTTAAAATTGTATCGTGGTTGTTGTTGGGAGATGGGTTGTTGTTAAGAGTTAGTTACTAGGAATGCTATATTAAAACTATAATCCTATATATTGTTGTTGTTGTTCCTGACGTCGAACTGGTTCCACGACATACGTCTATTTGGTGCCGAGACCAGCGAGCCTGAGAAAATGAGTTCCGAGGTGAGTGAACTTTACTAAATTCATATTTCTTTCTCTAATTACCATGTCTTTGGGTTGTATTGGTACAAAAATAATAGAAAGATAGGAAATTTAGATGTTGTCTCGATTTAATTCGTGTTAGTTTAAATTTCACGCATACAAAATTTTAAACAATTTATAAATTATGGACAGATTTTAGACTATAAAATAAACTAAATTTCGAAAAACTTTATAATTACAGACATGGACAGGTTTAGACCCGGAAATAACGATTTCGACAAAATGACAGGCAAATTTCCCCCACGGCTTTCACAAAATCAATTTAACTCTTCGCGAAATAAAACAAGTCATGGAGGTAGGGTAGGTCTATCTGTTAGAGACAAATCGACAATGAGATGTTGGCTCTGTAAAAATTTAGGACATTTCAAATATGAATGTAAGAGACAAACAAAACACTACCCATTTATCAACAATCTTTCAAAAAACGCATAACCTTTAATACGGAACGGGTTGACGTATTAGACAATGCAACTTTTGGACACGAATCATGCTTATACCTAGAAGAAAAATCAAAACCATCTTCTTTTCTGATAGAATTACAAAATATTTCAGTAAGAACGTTAATCAATAAGGGTTCTACGGTCAGTTTGATTAATAAACGAATTTACAAAAATCTAAATCCAAAACCAAAATTAACACATTGTGACTTCTTACTAAGAAACGCATCGGGACATCAGATTCGTATATTAGGTTGTGCAGACATTCGTATAAAGATCAAACATCTTTTGCTAACTCATACTTTTTATATAGTAGACAATTTAGATAGAAATTGTGTATTAGGTAGAGATTTCTTGTCAAAAAAATGCATGCCAGATAAATTACCAATCACAGACACTAAAAATTAAAGATTGCTTGATAAATTTACAAGATGACGCCGAAATTGCTTCGTTAATCCGTTTATCAAGGGACGTCATTCTAAAACCCCGTACAGAATATATTTTACCAGCCAAATTAAAACAAAACCCCACCCTGCTAGTAAACAAACATTATGAAATTTCGCAAGTCCGAAAAGGGTTTATGAGCACCCAAAGGCATATTCGCGTATCTTCTGCTCTAATTCATCTAGGTAAAAGTAGAAAAATTCCTATTGCACTAACAATTTCTCGAATAGCATAGTCAAACTAAAAAGAGGTTGTATTTTAGGTCAGCTGAAAGAATTTAAAAGGAATTACTGTATTGTGAGTGTTACATCGTCTTCTGAGACACATGGGCGCGTAGCTAATTGTAATGCAAATTCAGTTGATTTCCTTAACTCTAAAGCTACATTCAATGCCAATCCACTTGATTTCCGTAATTCTAGAACTACTTGCAAACATAACAATAACCGGCCGTCAGTCCTACTAATTTCTACAAAAGATCACTCTGGGAAATCAGTTCTTGATCTACGTCGTCTTAATGTTAAGAAAGAGAAAAGAACGACAAAATTTTGTCCAAAATGTTTGCTGTACTATAAGGGTCCGTATGACGAACAAAACACACTATTTAACTGTAATTTGATTGACAGTTTGACAAATGTTTCTCCCAATACGTCGGACACCGACGTTAAATAAAAAAATTGTGGTGTTTCTACACCTACAAATTCGCGTAAAAGGCCCGAGGTCACTCAATTTAAGCAACCTCGACCTAGATTAAGAAAAAGGCAGTCGTGCCGTGTACCAAAATCTAGTATGCTTTCTAGAGCATCAGTTCATGTTAATGATGAATTACACTTGTGTAATGAAGTATTGAGATATCAAAAACAATTGATATGGTCATTTCTGAAGGCATTGTTAGCCGTAATTCTTTTAAAGGCCGTTTATTTTTTAATTACTGGTAGTAGGCTAAGTGTTTATTAAAAGCATGTTGAAATGCTATGAATGTTTAATTCAACATCACTGGTTATGTAAGATCCGTGTCCAAATGTTACAATTAATGACCCATGTATTATGTGTAATATTGGTCTTAACATTCTGATATAAGAATGAATGTTTGGGATGTTTTAATCATCCTTAATGAAAAGTGCATGTGCATTTCGAGTTATGCTAGGTGTTATGCTAACTATGTTTTTTTTTTTTTTTTTTTTTTTTTTTTTGCAATGTGTCGAAGTTAATGATCGTCAAAATTGGGATGGTTTAATTATCATTTAGAGTTATGCATCATTGCTGTATTAGCTATGTTTTTGTAATGTGTTAATGTGTCAATGTTAATGACGAGTATGTACGACAGATTCTCGAACGTTCGAGATGTCTAAGGGCATTGTACTTTAACTAGACATTACATGTTTTGATTATGACGTTTGTGTATTTAGACTCATTTCTGTACATAATTTCTTAACGAATGTATGATAAATGTTATATTTCAATTTTTGTACCAAAATCGATAGACGTGGGAAAAGGGTTAAAATGTGATATAGGTAAAGTTTCACAAGCTTAGGAGCTCAGCTGCAGAACGAAACTGTACCAAGAATTCAACCAATCACCTCAGCTGCAGAAAGGACTCCCGTTGTCACAAAACGGTCTACACACATGGCGACTGTACAAGAAATTCGGCCAATCATCAATATCACATCACACAATCCGTTATCATGTAACTGCCACAAGGCCTGTCTTATATAGTCACATTACTTGCTGTCCCTGGATCCTTCACAGACGAAGCCAAACTTCAATCCAATACGAAAATCATATGAACATTTCGACTAAATCAGATATGAACATTTCGATTAAATCAGGGACAAATGAATTAGAAATTTTTGATCGGGTTCTACATAATTTCATTACGATTATAGAGAAACATTCCTGTAAATCCCAGAGAAACGTCGTTCTTCGTTCCTATCATCAAAAGTATGCGTTAAATGGACTATGTGTGCCAGAGAAAACCCAGCAAAAGACTACCTACACCAGAGAAAACTCCGCCCTTCGTTCCATCAGCTGTAAATGGATTACCAACCCAGAACATTACCAGGCAAACAGTGAACATTTCTCCACAGCGACACATCTTTACAACGCCGAATGACAAAACCAAACAGGGCTCGACAAAACCAAACAGGGCTCATCTTTACAACGCCGAATGACCCCATACGAATGTAGGTAAAAATACCAGAGGTAAAATTGCCATAGGTAAATTAGCCATAGGTAAATTAGCCATACCCAAAATGGTAAATTTGCCATAGGTAAAATTGCCATAGGTAAAATTTCCAGACTCCAATTAAAAAGTGTGTTTTCTTCTGTTTTTTTACACAGAATTTTGTTGATAACTGATTATGATGTTATAATTTGAAAATCTTGATTCAATAATTTGATAGAGTTGATTTAATAATTTGATAATTTGAAAAATTTGTTTTTTTTAACAGGAGGGTTACCCCCAAATAATGGATGTTGTTGAAATAAAGTTAATATTATTTTTTTGTATAATTAAGTAGTTACTATTTATTTTGAAGTAGAATGGTGTTATAACATTATTTTTGGTTTATTTATCCACTTTTCATTATAATTATCGTTCGAGATCTTTCGGTTTGCAATTCAATATTGCATGAAATTTGACATACATTTTAAAGAGTTTTTTTCATCCTAAATTCAACCATTTAAATTTGGTACTATTTTAAGTTTGTGTATTCTCTAAATTTTTAGTTATATTTATGCAAAGAGTTTTGTTATAATATGTATTATTTCAGAAACATATTATGACAGTTCAGTAATTTAATTGAAGATGCTATCACTTGGGACTTATTGGTGTGAATGTCATGTCACATTTACTGTTTATTGTCAGTCATGCTATCATCCCTTATCCCCTTTTTAAAACAACAGATTTTATCATTTCAAACCTTTCCCAAACGAGAAAAAATTAGGGTTCTCCATTTTGGAAGTTGCTGCTGACGACAAAAGAGATGTTGTTAAAGATAGATTTTGTGTATAATATATCATAGAAAATATTGAGACAAAAGGAGAAACTGCTGGTTATCAGCAGTTTCTTCTTTTGTTTTAATGTTTTCCCAAGCCTTTTCTATCACGGACGTCTAAACCAGGTCTTGTTTGGGACAGGATTAACAAAGCTTTTGAAAACCTTGTTATAGCTAAGTAAAATACACAGAAATCCTGGATCCAAACAAGACCCTTGTAGAAATGTTTTTGGTAAACTTTGAGAGAACAGAAGAAATTGCTATTATCAGCAATTTACCATATTAGCTCAATATTTCATTTGATATAACACACAATTCCTTCTTTTAACACGAAAATATGAAAAGAATAAAATGTTGATAACCAGGATTTTCGTCTACCTATTTCCATTGATTTTTACGTTTGTTCTTTTATTTAACAATAGAAGAAAGTGGTGAATCCAAAAATGTATTGGGTTGTCCAAATTAAAAGTTGCTGCATATGACAATTGGCTATCGATTAACATGGAATATTATGGTCTAGTTCATACAAAAATATTGAGGCAAAAGGAGAAAGTGATGTTTATCAGCTTTTCCTTCTATTGTCCTTCTATTGTCTCAATGTTTTTCCTTCTATTGTCTCAATGTTTTCACAAGCGTTCTCTAATAGGGTCCTCAAAACTTATGGTTGAATTTAGGATGAAAAGAAACTTTTTAAAATGTGTGTCAAATTTCATTCAATATTGAAATACAAAACCAAAGTTCTCGATAATCATAATGAAAAGTGAATAAATGATCCAAAAATAATGTTATAACACCATTCTACTTCATAATAAATAGTAACAGTTAAACTACTTAATTTGTACACCAAAAATATATTTGTAACTTTATTTTAACAAAATCCATTATTTAGGGGTAACCCTCCTGTCAAAAAAAATCAAAATTTTCAAATTATTAAATTATTAAATCAACATTTTCAAATTATTAGATTATTAAGTCAAAATTTTCAAATTATAACATCATAATCAGTTATCAACAAAATTCTGTGGAGAAAATAGAAGAAAAATACACTTTTTAATGGGAGTCTGGCAATTTTACCTATGGCAATTTTACCTATGGCAAATTTACCATTTTGGGTATGGCTAATTTACCTATGGCAATTTTGCATATGGCAATTTTACCTCTGGCATTTTTACCGCATACCACCCCGAATACCGTTTCTTTACTTATTTCATTGTATAAATGTTATTTCTTTTACTTCTAGTGCATGTTGTACTTCATTTCATGATCCCTTTCCTCAATGTATTTGTAAATCATGGTCGTATGTATCTAAATGCTATAGTTTGGTTAAACAAATCAGCAAGCAATAGGTTAAAAATAAAGCAACACTTTTGAATCAAAATTGAAGCTATATTCTGCCTGTTAAACTAAGATTATAAGATCTCTTCTTGCAAAACAGAAAGTTCATTTATTAGGAAAGGTTAAAAGTTAGAAAATTAATTACTGCCGAAATTACTAGATTTAAATGCATAAATTAATGTCCATTAATTAGGTTATCGAATATATTAAGTAGTTTCGTACCTGGAGGCTTTCAGATTTTCAGATTTTGACAAGACTGTCATAATTACTCAAATCAACAAGTTATAGTAATTGCGAATCTCGTGTTATATGCAGGTTTCTTTCATATTGATATGATGTGTTGCGATTAGTTGGGTAGTCACTTATGTATGATAATTCATAATTATCGTTGTATCTTATAATGATACTGAATAGCCTATGATAATAATAGTACATGTAAGACTTTTAGACCGATCGTATTCAAGCATTGTTGTTGAATTTTGTAAGGAGCTATGTGTATCTTTTTACTAAATAGCCTTGAGTTAAGATTCAAATTTGATATTCGTTAAGGTTGTTATGACCATTTAACTTAAGGATAGACTAGACAATTACTTGTATGTTCTTACATAAATTGAACCCTTATACATTGCTTTGATTACTTGACCTGAGAACACAGAATGTATGTCGATAATCATGATTAAAAAAATGATTACTTCATATCTCTTGTGTTTGATTGATATATAACTTCAGAAAACGGCGGCTTTTCTTAAAGTATGTTCGTCGTATCAGTAGCGTATCAGTAGCGATAGTAAAGAAAAGAGCTGGAAAACATTGGAGACGACGCAACAAAAAAAATCAAAGCAATGTGTAGAAATACTTGATTAAGATTGGATAATTACCATTCATTCATTCAAATTCATTGTTTAATTCCACAGGAAAGGGTTAAGATAGGTAAAGTTCAATAACTGTTATAATTCATTTGACATGTCTCGCGCCTGGGGCATCAATAACAGTTACTGCTTTACTATCAAACCCTTCTTTTCCAAATATTTCAGTTACTGATTAGTGTCGTTGTTATTGCTAACGTTATAGCGTTATTAAATGTTGTACAAATCACGAAAACATTGATTGGAAAGTTAAAAAAAATAAAAAATAATAATAAATAAAATAAGATAAAAATAAAATGATATGGTTATATGATGTAGCAGATCGTTGATCTGCGTCTCGCCTTGATTCTATGTATGTACATATACCTTAAAACATGTGAACTCTGATTGACGTTTATAACTTCTTAATTACGATTAGATATAGAAAAACGCAGAAGCCTTGGCGTATATAAATGGAAGTTAAAATTGTATCGTGGTTGTTGTTGGGAGATGGGTTGTTGTTAAAAGTTAGTTACTAGGAATGCTATCTCACGTATATTAAAACTATAATCCTATATATTGTTGTTGTTGTTCCTGACGTCGAACTGGTTCCACGACAATAATCTGAAAGTAGATCCACGACATGCATCCATGGTATGATTCGATAGAATTGTCCTTGGTGATCCAAATGAGTACCAATCGCGACCCTCGAGACTGTTTGCAACCTTTTACCGTTTGGAACGTGTTTGCAACATGATCTCGAGCGTAATGCAGTGACCGCCATATTGAACGTGAAAGTAGACGCGTGTAAATGACGTCATCAAAACAAATCAATCCTTTTGCTTACGTTATAGTTAAAATGAAATTTACTGTCAATAATCGGTAAATCACAACAATTTTTTATCTGATAAAATTTTATCTCAAATATGACGATATAATTAACTTTTGAACGCTGTTTGTTTCAAATAGTTTTCTGGTGTAAAGTTAAATACATGTAGTTGTTTGATCTGCTTCCGTTGTTATTGTTATGCTTGAGAATTTCTCCCATGACGGCTACTGTAATACCTCGTACGTTCCAGCCGATCTTGAGAAACGATAAGATCCGAGATTATTCGAATATACATAGTACGACAGAGAACCAGACTAGACTGGTTGACGAATATCAGGTTAATTACGTACTTGATTGGATCTACTCCGTTTACTCCCATTTAGATTCAAGTGTGTTTGGACATAAAACATATAGGCTGGGACCAGTATGGCCTACCATGCACCCATAGACGTTTCTTCATTGGTGCAAATTGTTCCTTATGTCCTACTTGTTGAAGAATATAAGATTCTCCAAGAAAAACTCATTCCCGCTATATAGAAGGACTTAATCGCTTTGTATATTGTAAAACTTCCCCTACAAAACAGAATTGGTCTGTTTACAGAATCAGGTTGAAAGGTGCGGTTTCCATAGCAACATATTTTGTAAAAGTGACTTAGGAGGTATAACAGTAGAACTGGCTATACAGGGTGTCCCAGAAAAAACGGAACCCTAATTCAATGTCAAATATTTTGAAATGAAAGCAAACATTTTAAAGTTTGAATTTGCAGTACTAAAGCTATTTTATTTGTGCACATGTGTTTCAAATTTCACTTCAAAATATGTATTGGTTCAAAAGTTATACACAATTTGATAATGGCACTACAAAACCTTTTTTGCACGATATCGATTTTTGCGTCTTGTTTATTTGTAACTCAGCTGTTGCATTCTTTACCGTTGTGCATGTACGTACCGATTTTCATCAAAAATTTTAAAATATTTTACATACACGTGTCGTACGTACACAGACCGAACGATTTTGCCTTGTTCATCGTGCTGTTATTTCGGACAAACAAATAGAATATATTTGGTCTTGCTACACAATCTCGTCACAACGGCTTGATTCAAGCCGTACTTACGAGATTTTAACAACACCGGTGGTTTAACAAAGCATAACGGTTAACCTAGTCTATCTTTAGCACAAAATTCATTGCTAATGAGTCCAAAGGGTGATTGTTTGAATTAAGTTTATTCTTGTCATTTCTTTGTTAAATTTATTTTGTTATTCTTCGGCTAGTTAGGTTATTGGCACTCGTATTCGAGGATCTGTGATACACTTTGATATTTTGGTTGTATTCATTTTGGTTACATCGCAGCTCTATTTTAAGAGTTTGTTTATTAGCAAAAAAGATGAAATGAAAATGCACTATTGTGAATAAAATGTGCGTGTCAAAATCACTTTTGTATTGTATTGAATATATCAACCAATTATGAAGCTTCGATTTATTCAATGAGTGTACGCACGGATCATAACGAAAGATCGATTTTGTGTTAAATGTTTTTTCGGGTGCATTCATTTGAATGCCAATATTTACAAAAGTTATAGACATTTTGCAACCAAATTTGGACTGCCAGTAGAAAACTGTCGTTTCCATTGCATACCTTAATTAGATGTGGAAATATTACTTAAAACATGAGCAATTCACTTTCAGAAATGGGTTCCGTTTTTTGGGACACTCTGTAGTTTACTACGTCCTGGTAGATTGGCAATTAATGATTTACAGAGTGTCCCCCCCAAAAAAAACGGAACCCATTTTTGAAAGTGCATTCCTCATGTATCAAGTAATATTTCTCCACCAAATTTACATATACCATAGCAACGACAATTTTCTATAATCAGTTAAAATTTGATTGAAAAATAACGATTACTTTTGAAAATATATGCATTCAAATGAATGCACCCTGAAAACCATTTTAACACGATATCGAATTTTTCGTTTTGTAGCTCGCGTCTACACTCATTGAATTAATTAACGCTTCACAATTGGTTAATATATTCAATACAATACAAAAGTGATTTTGAAACATTGTATTCACAAAAGTGCTTTTTTGCTAATAGATATAATAAATAAACTGATAAAAAAGAGCTGCGATGTTACTAAAATGAATACAAACAAAATATCAAAGTGCATCACAGACTCATGAATAATAATCATAGGCACTTATTTTATTTCTGACCAACATACCGGTCAGCGCTCAAATGAAAAGTATTACGGGTTGCATTTGACCTGACACTGCCCTTCATGCAATACATGTTCATATAAGACAAATAACACCAAATTCACCAAAAAAAAAATCACAGTCCACAGAAATGTATACTTTACTATACTATTATGACTGGACTAATTTTAGTAAACATCTCAACCTTTCAATTTATGAAAATAAAAGTTAAAACTGCGCCATGTGAAATGAATCACATAATAATTTATAATTAATTCAAACAACCACCATATGGACTCAATGTGCACGTACAGCACGTTTACATATTAAATTTTGAGAAAATCGGTACATCATGTACAACTGTACAGAATTCAACAGCTGACCGTTAGTGCGCTTTCACGAACAAACAAGACGCAAAAATCAATATCATGTCAGATCGGCGTTTTAGTGTCATTATTAATTTGCTTATAACTTTTGAACCAATGCATATTTTTAATTGAAATTTGGAACACAAATGCAAAAATAATGTATCTTCAGTACTGCAACTTCAAAAATTAGATTCTTAGTTTACGCTTTAAAATATTTGACCTTGAATTAGGGTTCCGTTTTTTTGGGACGCTCTGTAGATTGGTGCTTAGTATATCGTTCAGTTCAAGAAGGCCTGGAATACACAAACACGTTTGGTCCTTGTAACATATTCGGTTCTCTCCTTTTTATGTTGGCATATTTCTGCCACGAGATACACGGTGGTTAATCACGTGATTCAGACTCTAAAAAACCTTTGTTAAAACTTGACCAATTTGAATTCGGTTTGAAGCAGAGAAGGCAGAGAAGAGAAATGCCTAAATAAGCTGGACGTGGCAGATTTAACATTAATCCGGGACATTTGCATATCCCAGCAAACCTACGACATCGAGCCGATATAAGCTGTAAGTCGGAATATCGGCTCGTTTTGCCAGTATCGGACCGATGTCGGGTCGACGTCCGATTGAAATGTGAATTAGGGCCTATCTACTTTTTCTCGGATAACGGGCTAAGGTCAGGCCGATATCGGGCCGATCATGAATATCGGGCGGATAGCGTTTGGTGTTACAGAGCCGACATCGGGTCCGATATTTCCGTGAATATCTGGCCGATATCGGGCCGATTATCAATATCGGGCGGATAGCGTTTGGTGTTACAGCGCCGATATCGGTCCGATCTAAATGTTAGCTGGGATGTAATGACCCCACTTCGGCAATGTTTTGTTATTTAGAGATTATTACACGGCAGATAAGGGCCGGCGAGTGATATCGGCCCGCAACCGTGATATCTGCCCCGAGGTCTTAAGACCGAGGGCAGATATCGAGGTAAGGGCCGATATCACTCTCCGGTCCGAATCTGCCGTGTAATAATCTGTATGTTGCATTCTTTTTGCTGCAAAAAACTTTATTCGATGAATAATTATTACCTTTAAATAAATTTCCACAGATGTTCAAGTTGAAATAAACCCAATATCATTCATTTATTACATAAATCGCATTTGAAGTGAAGAAAGAGAACGTTACGACGGCAGCCATTTTTGTAAACAACATTGCGTTTTTCTGACGTCATTGATGTTTTCCGTCACGGAAAGGCACGTCCAAAAGATCTGTACCTATAGTTTTGGGAATAATTTCCTTAGCAGCGGGCAGATATCGCATATCGGCCCGCTGCTAAGGATTCACGTGGATATAGCTTTTTCGACCCGCCCGATATCTTACGGATTCTAGCCGGAAATATTACTATTTATAGTAACATAATGTAATATGACTTCCTACTAACGAATTTTGCATACGAAATTTAAGTTGTCCCCGGTTAATTTTGATGGAGCCCATTTTTTTTGACCGGAAAGTACTTACTCTCCACACATGTACCCGCGCCCGGATCATCGTGAAAGCCCGGAATACACAAGCAGGATTGGTCATTGAAGCATGTCCGATTTTCCCCTTCATCACACGGCACACCATTGCAGAGTTCTGAAATATTTTTTGTATACATAAATTGTAAAATATGTTTATGAAGCATTATTATTAATATTATCATTATTATCATTATTATTGTCCAACAAGATCAACCCGGGACATCTGCATATGTAATGGCCCCACTTCGGCAATGTTTTGTTAAGACGCTCAACTAACGGACTTTGCGCCCGAAAATAAAGTTGTCCCGGGTTAATTTGGGTGGACAATATTATTATTATTATTATTATTATTATTATTATTATTATTATTATTATTATTATTATTATTATTATTATTATTATTATTATTATTATTATTATTATTATCATTATTATTATTATTATCATGATGGCACCCGTAATAGACATTTTCCCCTGACCAATCAAATAAAGGCTTTCAAGATTCTACAAACGATTAAAACCGGAAACACCCCCACGATAACCTGTTATTTTAATGCATAACCACATGTTCGCAGGTGTTTGAAAAACAATATACAAAAAGACTTTTGATTAGTTAGATTAGAAAAACCTATATCAGAGCCGCGTTCTTTAGAGTGAGATTTCTTAAGATGTTTTAGGATTTTAGCGCTCTTTCGAGCAAGATTTTTAAGACAATCACTGCGAGCCGCCATTACTCTATACTTATTTCGGAACCCCTCGGTAAATTCTGGAGATTCTATATGGGAGAGAATTAGCCGAGTTGTTCCGAATGCTCCATGATTAAAAAACAGCTGAGTTCCGAATGCTCCATACTTCATACAAATGACGTCATGATGACGTCATTAGTATGAAGTATGGAACATTTGGAACACCTCGCTCATACATGTAATCTCGGTCTCAAAGACGCTGAATCAAAAACATACTTTAAAAGATCTCGCTCTAAAGAACGCGCCTCAATACTCCCGAGGTCATCGACATCTAACTGGTGACTGTCAGATGTTACTTTATGACATGAAATTTAACATCTGTTTTTTTTCTGAAATGTTAGAACGGTCTTAGCCTGGGTCCAGTCGTCAATATACAATTTGGTCAATAAGATAACGCATAAAAATAGATACCCGTTAGACATTGCGCGGCACCCGTTTTTGATCGTGTCGATATTGATATTAAGACCGGAGAAAGTAAAAGAGGGAAAATGATTAGTCTGGAACCCAGTCAACGGTTTATGAGAAAGGATTTTATCCAGGGAACTGTGACGTAATTTCGGACAGACAATTGTATTTTGTAGGTGTTGTTATTAAATACCAGCTGACTTCAATAGCAATGAATTTTGTGCTAAAATTAGACTTGGTTTTGCGTTATGTTTTGATTAACTGTCGGTGTTGTTATAGAATCTCGTATCTATGGCTTGAATCAAGCTGTAGTTGCGAGATTTTATAACAACACCTGGCTACGATATACTATTGCTTTTTCATAATTTACGTCACGGTTAACCCATTACCAAACAACAAAATTAAGACTTGTCCAAATTCAAAGATATTGCAGACAACAATATCAAGTGTCAGATTGAAATTTAGATTTTTTCTATCTTTTTATGATGAAAACAAGTTCTTCATTTTCCATGATGTTTTGTAAAGCAATTATCGTGTGGGGAGTGAAAAGGAGTCACTGTGGGGTAATGGGTTAACTGGATAAAATCATTTCCTATTGGTGTTATAGCTCGAGCTAGTGTAGTTAACGCTCCAATCGAACACCAATAGTGCGAGCTATTTGACGTCATTTCTGCAGCAATAGTCTGACCAGCGGAAAAACTGTGGTCCGGCCATCCGAACCATTACGTCATTTGGAAGTCCTCGGATAAATAGCCGACCATTCATTGTCAAGTAAACAAAAACTTTGATTGGCTGATACAAAACGGGGGGATCTAATAGATAGAACAGCGCCGGTTCCAAACGATGGCTCTAGCCATACTGCCAATCGAAGTCAGCCCTGTAAAGCCGTAGTTACCAGATTTTGTAACAAAACTGACGATTTATCAGGTAAAACCGTTAGACCCAGTTTATGTTTTAGCACAAGATTTGTCCCTATTTATTGATATAACTGACGACAAAAAAAGAAAGGCCTGGCAGAGCATCTCTAGCTAATAGCAAAAGCTGCTCTGCCAGGTCATTTATCGTGAGCTATACTCACCGGTACAAGTAGTCCCGTCTCCGATAAAGCCCGCGTTGCACGTGCACGAGAAACCATCCGGCAGATCCTGACACATGGCGTTCTGGTCACAGTTATTTAATGCTGGATTAGCACATTCGTTTACGGGGGTCGTCTGGGCTGTGAAATAATAAATAAGTCATAGAGTAAGCTCATATCGAAACTCGGGTTCGACTCGACTGACCTGGGTTCCGACGAAACGGGCTCGGTCTCGACGCTTGTCACGTCATTTCAAATTCCAAAGCCTAAAAGTTACTGTATGTGTAGATATTTTCACGGAGCGAAATTTTCGCGGTAGGGCTCCATTTTCGAGTTATACAAATATTCGCGCAACTTTGAATTCGCGGACAGACAATTTAAGAATTCTTAATTTCGCGCACAACAAATGAATATTAGTGCTGGGTAAATACTCTTTCTTATTTGCAGTATCTTAAACACTCGGGAGTAAGAGATTAAACGGATATTGCTCCACTGTAACTAATTAATTTCTTTATGCATTCTATTAAAGGGTTTGTTACATGTATTTCAAACCAAACAATGACAAACAATTCATTGTCCGATAAAGTGGTAAATGGTTATTCACAATTTTATTGTTAAATTACTTTGATACATGTATCTTGTCACCTTCTTTATTCAACACATTTACTCAATAAAACATAAACATGTACGAACTGAATAAATATTCATGTAATGTTTAAAATAAAAATAAATTTCAACTTACGCGAAAATTAAACTATCTTGCTAAGTGTAAAAAAGAGGGTCATTATGTGAAAATATAGTTACACTGTTTTGAAGTAAAAGCAGCGATCGAGATTAACTAATTGAAGAAATGTGATATGAAAATTATTTGACGAGAATGTAGTCCATGGGCCCATAACCGAAACCCTCCCCCCCTAGTGGGATTTTTGAAGACCTATATTTTCTTGAAGCTTATGATGTATAGTAATGAATTCAGGTTGTTGTTCAATTTAAAAGTGCTGGATAAGCAAATGGCGGGCTCGTTACCATGGCAACCGTCCATTTTTCTACAATCCAGCGCTTGGATCAATTAATTGCAATAAAATTACTTATTTTTGTCATAAATCTTTCAAAATAGTTTTAAATTATTACCAAGATATTTCTCTCACAATATAGATATTTTTTAGAAAATTTGCTAATTTGCATATTCATGAATATTAATGAGAAAGTAAGAAAATGTGTTTAATTTGCTAAAAACAAGACTTTACTAGTGAATTTAAACTTCCCTACCAGGTAGGATTTTTGAAGATCTATATTTTCTTGAAGCTTATGATGTATTTCAATACATTCACTTTGTTATTTGATTTGAAAATGCTGGATAAGCAAGTAGTTGGCTTGTTACCATGGTAACCACCCATTTTCATTCGTTCCGGCGCTTGGATCAATTAATTACAATAAAATTACTTATTTTGGTCAGAAAACATTGAGGCTAGTTTTAAAATGTTGTCATTACATTTCTCTCACAACCAAAAGATTTTTCAGAAATTTTGCTAATTTGCATATTCATGAATATTAATGAGATTGTGGAAAATATGTGTTTAATTTGCAAAAAGACGACTTTACTAGTTTACTAGTGAATAGAAACCCTTCCCACCATGTGGGATTTTTTAAGACCTATATTTTCTTGAAGCGCAGGAAACATTTTAATGAATTCAGGTTCTTGTTTGATTTAAAAGTGCTGGATAAGAAAATGGTAGGCCTGTTACCATGGCAACTGCTCATTTTCCTACGTTTCAGTGCTTGGATCAATTTATTGCAATAAAATATTTTAAAATACTTATTTAAGATATATACTTATTTTGGTAATAAAACATGAGACTAGTTTTAAACTTTTAAATAGACATTTTTCTTGAAATCATTTTATTTAGCTAATTTGCATATTCATGAATATTAATGAAAAGGTAGAAGTATGTGTTTAATTAGCTAAAACAAGGCTTTTCTATGGAATAAATATGCCGAGGCGATACGTTTTTATAATGCGTAATGCTTCAAATGATTAGGAACACTAATAGATCAATAATAAGTTCATAAACCATTCATCAGCTACACAGAACAAGCGAATACGGGCTTATTCGCATTCACAATTATTTGCATACTTTTCTCTAAATGGCAAATAAATTTTCAAATATTCTCTAATAATGTTAGTGGCTTTCATTTTTGCATCTTTTTCCCTAAATTGTTTACTTGTTGTGTTTGATAACTAAAATTTCATGATTTATCCATTAAAAGAGAGAATCTTAACAATATATGCTCTGAAAAATTACCGTATAAATGGCAATAAAATTCTATTTAACGCAAAAGACATGCTGAAAACTTTAACCTGCTTTCTTTGATTTTTTCTATGTGAAATACAGTTTTCTTTTACACAAGAAACTTTATTTTGTAAAAGTTAAGTACTAAAAAGCATTTTAATAATGAATTCCCATTGGAGTACATGTATGGTCACCTTTGATTTATACCATTTTTGCCTTGTTATGCATGCCTTTTTACACTTTGCTCCAAGTTTAAACTTAACAATGCTATTCGAGACATGCTGTGCAATAGAGAAATCTTCCAAACCACTTCTATTGATTGGAATGCTATGTTACAGGAACACAGTTTACCAAATATATTCTAATAAGCGATAGTTGAAACTGGTCAATTTCATATTTGCACTGTCATGTGCATTAATTGATGATTTAAAATTGCCTATAACAACAACTGAATTATTCATTTCTTCAAATTGCATTCGAGTGACATCGTTTTACACCTTTATAATTCAGAATACTTATATGCGATAATATAAACAGTTATAAATTGTACATATGACGTCGCGCACGTTATTGCGACCAGTCGTGAAAAATCCGGTTCACGAATGAAACCTGTACTGGTTAAAAACACATATTTAATTGAGAATAGTTTTCTTGGTAGATGCTGTTTATGTATACATGAACCTGTCTGTCTATAGTTTTACATGGATCTGAAACACCGGAAAGTCCTGAATTTCGGTTATAATTTAACGGAAAAGACACCCATTTTAAAGCGTGACGTGTAACATAAAAAATCACAGAATTAGATTACTCCGAGCAAAACTTGTATTTTCGACGTAAATCTTTGTTTAAAGATAGTACTTAACGTTTGTTTATCCTATCTTCTATCATTTGATACGATTGTTATAAAATACAAGCAAAGATTAAAGTCAGTATAACGAAAAAACAAGCTCGCATTGGCGCGTGACGTGAGCCATTTTCTGGAATTTTTCATTGAAACGCGATTTTTCACTGTCTTTGAAATGAATACAGTCGTATAATCTTCATTCAAACTTCTTGCACAATCAAGTTCATCATATCGACAATAGATGTATGAAATATCAACGATCTATTACGCCGTTTTCATGTCTTAATTTGAATTACCCCAGGTAAAACAGAAATGTCCACCCCCTGCGTTTTTTCGAACAAAAATGTTTTGGTGCGCCTTTCGACGTGAATATTTTGTAATCCGCCAAATTCTGAAGATTGATTTTGTGAATACAAGTTAGTTCATTACAATATCTTTAAAATGATGTAATATGTAGATGCGTATCATCATTATAGGAGAAACGCCAGAATTTTTCCCAGGTAAAACAGAAATGTCCACCCCCTTAAATTTACGTCAAAATGGTAGTTTAACGTCGACTTTAATTAAAGCGATTGATTATTAGGGTATTGAACAAATTATCTGAATATTTGAGAGAATCTATAACAAACGCAAATTGTGTTAAGGACATTGGTTATGATCAAATGTAAAGTTCTTTGCTATTTTCGCACACTTAGATGTTAAAAAAGTAAAAAAAATATGTTAAAAGTTTCTTCGTGTGTCTCTTTAAAATTATTCCCTCATGATTACACGAATCCCACTATTCTCTATACGAGAAGACCCGTGTTTCATTTATCCACTCGTAAACGGGTTTTACAAGTAGGCATACGTATTGTTTCATAACTAAACAAGTTCGATTAATTTCAAGCTATAATAGTTATTGTTCTTTTTTTCATTTTTAAACCAAAATAAACGACTCTGTATGACACAATATTTACGGCGTGTAATAAGCAAATAACACACACATGAACAACAGAAATCACACATACCTAAGACAATTTTTTCCTTCGTGTTGAAAGTTTTAATTTTGTATGTTTGTTGCGAAAAAAGTAATTGCAAAAATTAAGTATGTTTTAAAAAAAAAGTCGGGGTTTTTTGGCCTATGGTTAAATACCGCCAGTGTTTTTAATGTCGCGGAAATACAATTATGCCAAACGATTATTCAAAAACAATGTTAACTTAAGGGGGAATGCTCCAGTTTCCTTATTTTTTTCCCCAATAATAGAATTTATTTATATTTCGTTTGTTGCAATTTCATGTTATTACCTATTGAAAAACAAAATAAAAATGGATGGTCAGCGATCTTGTTTGAATTTTATAGGCATTCGTATCACATACCCCTACATCGAAAAAATGCACAATTTCTTGAACCTGTCCAAGGTCACTAAAATGCTAATAAAATGCTGTATATTCATCGTTTAGTCCCGAAAACGGATTTAAAGTAACGTCTTACATCTAATAAGAACAGAAAACCCAAAATATGTGCTATTATTAACGCGTTAATGTATAAAACAGCATGCTCACGTGTTCGGTTGGATCAACGAAGTTTGAATGTTTTATGTCAAAATTTGCATATTTTTGGAAATATTTCAAGTTCTACATAATAGAATTTGATAAAACTCCCTCGTTGTATTAAGCAACATGTCCTGGTAATAATTCAAAAAGAAAATGTATAGGTCAGCGCACTTATTAGTGAATTACACCAATTTTTATCAGCTACACATGAATAAAATGACGCAAAACAGTGGTAATTGGATACACACTTACGACTTCCTTGCTCTAAATAATCGATTTCCATCTTGAGGAAATCATTTTCGCATAATAAATACACTTTTACCATCGAAAATGGTAAATTGTAATGGTGTGTTATATTATTGAAAATATGGTAGCGAAACATATTGGTACGAAACATTTAATTTACTACAGTAATGACCGAGTGTTCCGAAAAACTGGAGCATTCCCCCTTAAAGTATGGATTTTATTGTAAAACAAACCATAATCCAGAAATTAATTTATTCATTTATTCTCCTGTTATATGAATGACTTTTCCTACGATATAAGGAAAAGAAAACACGGATAATAAAGAAATATTCGTTACGCGCAACGTTTACGTGCAACGTTTTTTCTATATTTTGACGTTACATAAATTGGTCGCAATACCGTGCGCGACGTCATATGTACCTTATTGGTTGGATACCATTACTTCGAGGACTCTTGATTTGTGAGGAATCCTCGTATTCGTGTAACAAAATGTTGTTTTGAAAGATTTAGTTTAAATAGCAAACACAATTTCTGTTGATTATGATGAGAGGGAAACAAATCATATTCCAACTTCTAGTGTTGTAATATGTCGCTTGCCGAAGATTTGAAATCCTTCGTTTTGTTATCAGTTTTTAGATATGCTCGTGCATTTCTTAATTCATTTCAAACATCTCCAAATTAGTTTTTGGAATTCTGACTTTTGTGGAAGACAACAAGCTAACCTCAGGATGAGGTAAAATCCATAAAACACAAGGGCTAGCTATGAATAACACATATAAGCATTTTCCAATCAACCAAGGAATCCGTGATTTATATATGTCATTATATGTGCACAAACTTGT
The DNA here is from genome assembly GCA_963680895.1 of Fragum sueziense. Lineage (NCBI taxonomy): Eukaryota > Metazoa > Mollusca > Bivalvia > Cardiida > Cardiidae > Fragum > Fragum sueziense. Next base: position 34,903,000 of record OY804608.1, on the reverse strand, counting down.
CTAAATATACGGTTATTAGAAAGCCTTTTCACAAAAAAGGGAGAGCCTGCTATGGTTCGACACTTGTATTGAAAAGGGACCGAGGGCAAAACATGCATGATGAGTTTACTGGTCTCTGTACCATCTTATTCTCAAGTAAAATATCGTCCGTGGGGGGGGGGGGGGGGTTTATAACGCGACAGAGAAATTTAAGAAGATGATGCTCGGTCTGAAGGCAAAGATGCAACCACTGTCGATGGTATGTGGTCATAAATTCACAGATCTGATATACTTGCTGGAGCGAATTAAAGTAAGAAATTGTCCATGCATTATCTTTTTCAAGATATTGCTTGATCGCAAAAGGATGCACAAACTTACAGACTGTTGGGTCTAAAATTCCAAAGAGTACATGTTGCATTCTCATGAACGAAAACAACGTCCAGGGGCCTGTTTCATCAAAACATTTAAGTCGTATTTTTGACTTACCGACGACTTACGACAAGTTTAGGGGTAAGAAAAGTGTACCGCCATTCTATCAAAAGCTGGGTTATGCGATTGTTGTTTTAAGCGAGTTTTAAGACCATTGGTAAGTAAAAAATACGACTTAAATGTTTTTGATGAAACAGGCCCCAGAGTCCTAGGTACGTTGGTATGGAATCCCAAGGGCCAAGAAAATTATTCAATGTTTTACAGACAAGGTTCAGTATTCAATGTTTTGGGACAATTGGGGGTTGCAATAAAATATTTTGTTGGACATATTACCCAAGAAAGGTACAATTAACGAAGCATACTATGCCAAGTTGCTAGACAATCTGAAGCAGACCATACGTGAGAAACGTAGCGGCAAACGGTCAAAATGTGACTGCTGCTTGCAACTGAAAATTACATTAGTACACAATTGCCAAAGTACAATGGATGCTGTCGAGAAAAATGGGTATCAATTTAGATCACACCCTTCCTATCCACATGACCTTGCTACTATCGACTTCTTTCCTAAAAAGGACACGAATGGTTGCAATTTTAAGTCTCATGAAAGAAGTTATTGATGCAGTTTAGGTGTGGTTCTTTGTAAAGTTCTCGGACTTCTTTACTTCTGGACTGATGTCACTTGACCACCTTTAACGTTGATTAATTTGAGTTTAACTTCTTTTTCAACTGCTAGGGTCATATCGTTTGGTCAAAGCGCATAGGCCTGGGTGGAAAGTATTTCAAGAGAAAATATGTCGATCTAAACATAAAAAATTAGGTCAGTTATTCATTGATCCATGCTCATATTTGAGCATTTCGGCAGATTACATAAACTACATATTATTGTATTGTATTATATGTCATGTAAATTAATAGTGAAGAAGCCATTTTTAGCGTGGCAAAAGTGTTGATATTGGTGTTTTGTATTAAACATATCCACCCCACAAAAAAGAGCTTAAACGCTTTATGACCAAAAAAGCCTTAATGTCTTTATACCCTCTATAACACCTATTATCCAAAGCGTCCCTTGTCCATGTAAGACTTAAAAACTTCATGCAAAAAGATGCCAATGATGTGCTCCAATGTGGACTCATTATCAAAGAATCGGGTGCATGGTTTCTGTCAAAGAGGGAAAATGCTAATCTCTCCTAGAAAATAATCAATTTGGATTTTCTTCAGTACTTAATTTATGGGATTGGGGATTTATTACCATTTATACGGTAATTAGGACCGTTTTGGAAATATATATTTTCAAGGTTATGTCATTTATTTAGTTGCTGAATCATGTAGTTTTAATAAGAAGTTGAAATACATTTGAAAATACAATATTAAGTGCAGAAGATTTGCAGAAATGAAAAACATTTACATCATTTTTGCATATTTGAGATTTTGGCGGCCATTTTGAAAATTAAAAAAATGACAAAAAAAGCCTATTATAAGCATGGCAATACTTTTAGATTTAATATACTCAATTTTCATAAGAAATGATCTCATTTACATACAGAACATGATTACAAATTATAGGGCAGTGATATTTCAATATTTAGTCAAGTGGTCATTTTGCGGCGGCCATCTTGCAAAATCATTTGAAATGTCGAATATATCCTAAAATGTCGATAGTCAATAATTTGAATTTTATTACAAGTCATCTAATAAACACTTTAAAACAAATTCTAGCAATTATTCGCCGTGGAAATGATTTCCAAATGCAAAGTAAATATAAACAAAGGCAATATCTATACTATTTTTCTGTTGTTTTACATATTCAAGGGGCATAATTCGTGCTAATTTTGGTGTGAAATTATCTTTTACTATTTAACGATATGAATTGATAAAATCTATAATCATTTTGGTCATTTGCGCTTGAATTTGGGTTATTTTGGATCCCATGAATGTGTATAAGGTGAGTTATAAACAAATATTTTTTGTAATTCAAGGGGAGATAATCAATCGTTCCGCATATGCTTATCCAGCACTTATATATCAAACAACAAGTTGCATTTGAAAGGGAATTCATCAAGCTTTACAATGATATAGGTGTCATAAAATCCCGGTAGGGGGGGACCTAGGGTGTAGCCAGCCCACGGACTAATGGGGTGAGGTGTGTTTGAAAAATGAGTCCGCAAGGACGAGTTTTTTAAACCGCATCTCACCCCATTCTCGTGAAGTAGCCTAATTTCTTCATATCACATTT